>RJWT010052866.1:0-10502 GCA_004365215.1 Cuniculus paca | reverse complement strand
GTAGCCGGTGGCACCCAGAGCCCGCGGCTCCCACAGCTGGGCTAAGCTGTGGAGATATTCAGGGGCTTTGGAGCCGATTGAAGATTGATTGGCTGTAGGACAGGCACAGGATTTATGGTGGCCATGTGGGGCTGGTCCTTCTGCATATTGACTAATCCAAGGATAGCAAAGCAAAGGGGAGGTGCAGCCACCTGGGGGCTGGTCAGGGTTGCTGGGCAGAGACTGTAGCAAAGGGGTATGTGTCCCCTGGGTATAGGCAGGCCAGCATAGCTCCTGAGAGGGAGCGGCAAAGGGTCAGTCTATGGGAGGGGTCAATGGCTAAGCCTTACCCACCAGAGGACCTTACCCATTCTTCTACCCAACAATTTCTCTATCTACCCTTCTATCTGTTGATTGATCAATTGATTGATTGATCCATCCATCCATCCATCCATCTACCCATCCATCCATCCATGTGTCTACTCAGCCAACCCACCACTCACCCATATACCCATCCTTCCATTTGGCTACCCATCTACTTATCCACTTATCCACCAAGATACTCATCCACTTTGTCCACCCCCCCCACACACACATCCATCCATCCCTGTGTCCATCCACTCATTCATTTATTTACCTTCTATCTACCTGGCACCTGGCCACCCCTCCCACTCTGTACTACTCCTCATTCAGGAGCCAAGATGTCTTTCCAGTGGCACAGATGACCCAAGCCTGGGAAAGCCAGCAGAATGGAAGATTCTTCAGGTTGACTTTGGCTTGGACCAGGGTACCCCCAAGAATCTTTCTGTCCGTTACATAAGTTTATTTTAAATAATGGAGACCTCACTGTCAATTGCAGTTTCTTTCCCTTTTCCAATCTTGTGCTGAGTACACATTCTTTCTACAGGTTTGCATGCGAGTCTGAACTTGCCCATCCTTTGCATTTGCGTCATGCCATTGAATTTCATCATCAACATCTGCACAGGTGATATTCCATGGTGTGGCTCCCCCTGCACGGATGGAAATGCTTCCCCACTGTCGGGTATTGTAGCTGGTTCTGTCTTTTTGCAGGTATAAGTAATGCTGTGGCTGCCATCTGAGCCAGAGTGGTTGGCTCTGCCCCTCCAACTACCTGGTCAGCACAGATTGCAGGGGAGGGTGCTCCTGGGCTGAAGGCTAAGCACCTACTACTCTAGGCACGTCTTATCCTACGACTTCCGGGCCTACCCTGCTTATCTGTGGCCTTGGCTGAGGAGGGACTTCTGTAGGGCCTGCCAGAGTGGCCTGGTGCTTTCAGAGGTGTTTGGTGGGGCTCACATGGGGGGCGGGGCCCCTGCTTTGCACAGCTCACATCACTAGAGTGCAGCCATCTGTGCCGCCTCATCTGCAGTGCACTCACGTCCTCTGTGATGTTTTTGCTTCAGATCAGCTCATGCCATGTTAATGGTATTAATTTTTTGTCACGTTAGTGTCAAAAATTTACCCGACTCATTGCTTGCCTTTTAACTTGATGTTTTCTCTGGAGTCACCTGAGAATTTAGCTTCCATGTCGTATACTCATCTTTGCTTTTATTCTTAGAAAGTTCTTTCTCACTAGGGATTCAGTAAATATTTGTCTCTGTTTACTTCCTGTTCTGTTCACTGGTTTAAGTTCTTTTCTGTTAGCACTGCCTTAGCCTCCATTCCACATGGGTGCTCTGCCCCCACACTCCAATCCCCTGGGTGCCCTGGGTCTCCTCTCCCTTTTTTCCTTCTTCTTCCTTCCCTCTCTCCCTCCCTCCTTTCTTCCCTCTCCCCTTCCTCCTACCTGTCCTCCCTCCCTTCCTTTCTGTGCAAACTTTTCTCATAGCCTGGCGGCTACCCCTCCTAAGGCTAAAACTCTGGCATGGCTACCTGCAGACACATTAGTGCAGCAAGAAATGGACATTCACTGTGTGAGAACAAGACAGAGATGGGGACAGGGACATGGGAGCTGGAGCAGTGTGCGGGGTGAGCTGGGGGCCCTAGAACACTCTTGGAGTGATTACTGACTAGGGTGGAGGGTACATCTGTTCTGGGGGATACACTCTGGAACTGTGCTGAGTGTTCAGGACACCAGATATAGGATATGAGTGGGGGAAAGTGACAGAGCTGAGTGGCAGCTAGACCTCCCTCCTATGCCTAGGGCAGCCTCTGGTCATGCTTGGTGGCCCTCATAAAAAGGAGAGATAAAAATCTCTGATCACTAGAGTGGGGATGGGAACTGATCATTGAAAGATGAGTGCAACTGAGTGCACTAACGACCAGAGGTTTGAGTAGTCAGTCATTTGCTTTAGAGACTGTATTAGTCAGCATTCCTTCACTGTGACAAAATGCCTGAGAAAAACACCTTAAGAGAGGAAAGGTTTATTCTGATTCTTGACTCACAGTTTCTTTGGTTTCAGTCCACAGTTGCTTGGCTCCATTGTTTCTGGGAAGGTGGTGAGGTAGAGAGGGCAAGATGCAGCAAAACAACAAAGCAACTCACTTCATGGAAGGAGAGAGAGAGAGAGAGGCAGACAGACAGACACAGAGACACAGAGATTGTGTGTTAGTGAGCATGCCAGGAGCTAGGGACAAGATACTCTCTTCAAGGACATACAGTCCAAAATGACTCACTTCCTCCAACTTGGTCCCATCTCCTAGAGTTTTCACCATTTTCTTGTTATTGCCACCAGCTGGGGACCAAGCCTCCAACACATGAGCCTTTGGGGGACATTTAAGAGCCAAACCATTGCTGGACGTGGTGGTGTACACCTGTCATCCTACCTAACTGAGACAAGAGAATCACAACTTCAAATTAGTGAGACCTTGTCTCAATATAAAAAATAAAAAGGGCTGGGGATGTAGCTCACTGTGATGGCCCTGGGTTCAAGCCCCACTAGCACTATCAACCAACCAATCAATCAACCAATATAAACCATAGCGAGAGCTTCATCATGGCCTGCAATGTGGACAATGGCCATCATGGAGGGTTGCATGTCCAGGCCTGGACTGAACCCATGGCAGCAAGAGAGACATACCCAAGGCAATTGGGACCTTGGTGCTCCCTGAGTAGCCTGACTCCATTCTGCCTGGTCTACTCCCACCCCTCCCACCCCAGGACCCCTGTGTCTGCTGGCCTCTTGGGAGAAGGCCCTGCTTTGGCCCTCACCCACACAGGACATGTATGAGTGAGTTCCAGTGCAGATGGTCTTGGGTGTGAATCCAAGGTCTGTTCACATGAAAGATGTCAGCTGAGCCTCTGCTCATCTTGGAGCCTCAGCTACTTTACCTGTAAAGTGGATAATCAGTTACTGAGGGTAATGGTTGTCATGAACAGGTCCTAGTGGGTAGGAGGTCTTCCTAGTAGGCTTCAAAAGTGTTTCCTCCCGAAGACTTCCTGGACTCCTTTGTCACAAGGCCGAGTTCTCCTCTTCCTCCTCCTCCTCCTTCTTTTTCTTCATCTTCTTTCTGTCTCGATCTGTAATTCAGGCTGGTCTTAAACTCGCTGTGTAGCCTAGGCATGGCCTCAAACTCACAACAATCTTCCTGCCTCAGCCTCCAGAGTGCTGGGATTATAGGCATGGGTTACCACGCCCAGCAAGTTCTTACTTCTGTCTCATACTCTGCAGCCCCTCAGTGAGTTTGGGGGTCCATATGAATTTTGATGCTAAAATGTGCGCCTTCCACTCTGAGAGCAGTGAAGTCTTTGGAGAGAGACAGATTTAAATTGAACATTTGTGTTCTAGGAACTGGTCAGTGAGCTGACTCCTGCAGGATCCAGGAAGTTCTGAGAGGAGCATCTCGTTTCCTTCCTTGGCTTCCTGCTCCTGCAGAGAATGCACCTACAGTGGCCCAGACAACATTTCTTGACTTCCGGACAGCAGCCCGGATCTCGGCAGGGGCCATGGGATGGGGTGGGGGCGTGTGGAGGCAGAGAACAGGAGGCACCTGTCCTGCCCCTCTGTGATGCTAGTAGCCCATGGGGTGGCCATTGGCGGGTGAGCCTGGGACATGATCTCCCCTGGCCCTGGTACCCTCACCTATGGCCAGCTGGGTGGACACAGTGAGAGGGAGCAGCTCCCAAGGAAGGACTGTGCAGGATATGGACCAAGCCTCTAGGGGAAGCTCCCATCTTAGGGCAGGTAAAGCAAGTGATCCTTGGGTCACTGCACAGCCATTTCCAAGTCAGGCACAGATGTGGACCAAGACAAGGCTGGTGCATGCCTGGGACAAGATAGAGCCACACAGCAATGGACTGGTCCCATCCTTGGCCACAAATGCAACAGTTCAGGCTTAGCTTGTCACGAAGAAGAAACTGAGAACTCAACTACAGGGTCACATGCATCCCGCATATGATTGGTTACTAGCACTGGCCACATTAACAGAGGTTGAGGCTTAGAGGGAGGGAGGGAATGGATCTGCTTTGTGCAGGAGAGCCTGTATAGAGAGGGACTTGAAGCTGTGGCAGAAGTAGATACCAGGTTGTCAGTGTGCACAGGGAGAGATTCAGGAAGAAAATGTCATCAAACAGGTGTTAACTGAAAATAAACTCAGCAGATGATAGCCCTAACCACCATGGCCCAGTAAATGCTTTCTCATATTTGGCTCCTGGGGGTCACAGGCAGAGGACCAGGGCCAGGCCAATGCCACTGGGACCAAGGACACAGTGTGGAGCCAGTAAGTACCTACAACTGGTTATGGACTGAGTGACAGAGTGGGCTGTCCTTCTGGGCGTGGGGGCAAACTTCATGCAAAGGGGGGGGGGGGGGGAGCACAAGTCCTAGAGGCAAAGTGGGAGGCAGAGGTTCAAGGCAGAGTCTCAAAGAGCCCGATCTGCTGTGATTAGGACTGGGACCATCTCTGTGCATCCCTGTCCCTTGGGGTACAAGGTAGCAAGTCAGGAAGACCCCAGGAATGGTGCAGGAGAGGGACCCTTCGAGTGGAGCAGGTGACCATCTGGAGGGGCTGAGGAGGCCCCAATGAGCCCCAGTCTGAAACTGGGGTGTCCCTTGGGCGGGCCCAGCTTCTCCCACACAACAGCTGTGTCATCGTTATGGCTAAGCACAGCCCGCTAGCTGCAGGGCGGGGCGGGTGTCGTGTTCAGAGGATTAATGGACAGGCAGGGGAGGGGGTGTGCCGCTTTCTGGCTTGTCAAGTTAATTATCAGCCTCGATTAGCACTCAACCAAGGCTTGCACCCAGTGCCCGCCGACTCATTACTGCTAATTACAGGGACTCGGTAGCCCCTCCAGCCCCGGTCACCTCAGTCACAGCCCCTGCCCTGTGAACACCTAGGGATTGGGCTGTGGGGAGGGAAATAGGGGCTGGAGGGCTGGAAGCAGTCAGCCAGCCCCTCTCTACCAGCTTCCAGTGCCCTGGAGCAACTGGACTTTTGGAGCCCAAGTATTGCTATGTGACCAGCAGGTTTGGAGCAGAGCCGGGCAGAGAAATCTGCCAGGCTGCACATGGCTGTGCCGAGGACGGGGGTCTGACAGCTGGTCTCACTTCTCCCTATGCTCCCCCTCCAGCCCACCCCAGTCTGGGTGCCTCAGCACCGTGCACCCCTTTACCCACATTCCACTTCCTGCCGAGACCATCCCAAGACCCACAGAGGTTGGAGGCAGGTTGTAAGACTCATTCACTCAAGAAACTCTCCCCTGGATATACAGGCTGGGTATTGAGGTGGAGGACTAACCTGGACCCTCCAAGCTGTCAGATTGTTCAAGTCATCAATTTTCGTGGGGATACGTGTCTTTCTGGAGGCTTGGAGCTGTGAGTGCCACACCTGAGTGGTCTGGAAGGTCCCGGTCTCTCTGGCTGCACCGAGTCCAGAGCAGCTTTCATGGGCACAGCTGAGAGCATGCAGACAGGCCCAGGGTTTCCCCCAGGTGTCCCCCGTCCCTTGCCTGCCTTGCTTGCTCCTTGGTTGCCTTGGCCCTTGCAGAATCCTCTGTGGTCTCCCTGTGAGCAGTGAGGGTCCATGATTCCCCGGGAGCAATGCCTGGGACTCTTCAGGTTTAAATGCAGCCCCTGAAAACTGAGACCTCCGTGTGGCCGGCGTCTGCCCTTACCTCAGCCTTTCTTGCAGTTCTCAGATGGGTGGCCCTTTCCTCATCATGGGGACCGATTGTGCCTCACTCTGTTGAGTCTCCGCTGAATTATGGATTTAATAGCAGAGGAGGCTCGCAGGGCTGCTCGGGAGGCTCGTGCTGGCTCAGGGCCCCAGGAGGCTGGGGGAGCCGGGGGCCAGGCCCTGCCATTGCCCGTACTCACCCTGCTCCCTGTCAGAGCCGCAGAAGCAAACGGAGCGAGATTTATCTTCCCTGGCTTTACGAGGTACTAACGGAGAGAAGGCTGAGAGGCAGAAGCTGAATAATTGATGGCCCTGGCTCACTGGGGGACCCGCTGAAGCTGATGGGCTGGGGCTGAGATGGAGGGGAGTGCAGGGACTGGGGTGCCTCCTCAGCCACTCCTTTTACTGACAGCCTTGGCTTCTATCCCAGGAGCACCCCACATCTGCGGGGGAATCTGGCCTCTTCCTGTGTGCTCCTTCTTTTTCGCTTCTCTCTTCATCCCTCCTCCAGCCAGGAGGCAGGGTGGTCGGGGCAGGGAGGCACCATTAGCCCTCAGCCAGGCTGCTCTTGGTTGCCAGGCCCTGGGGGCAGCTAGATGCTCCTCAGGGCAAAAAGACTGCAGAGCCCTGATTGTGCAGGGCACAATTCCTCCCTAACATGGTTTAATCTGTAAAGGGCTCTCAGTGACCTCAGGCCTGTCCTGCCCCTGGAGCCACACCATGATACGCTGCATGTATTCCTCAGGGCCAAAATGAAAAATAGAAAGAAAACTTGCCTAGGTGACCCTTCCAAGGCTGGGCTGGGATAGAAGAGGAAAACAAAATTTTGTTTCATAAAAATGAAATAAATCTCTCCACTGTAAAGAAGCAAATACTTACCACTGAATCACACCCCCAGCTCTTTTTAAAATTTTAAGATAGGGTCTTACCCAGGCTGGTCTTGAGCTTTGGATCCTCCTGCCTCAGCCTCTGGAGTAACAGGAAAGATAGGCTTGCACCACCATGCCCTGCCCCAGGCAAGTTTTCTAATGCAGTGCCTGCTGCAAGGCAGGACCAGGAGGATGGGCACAGAGACCTCTCTGGGGACCAGTCCATGGCCCACTCACCTGGTATGTCAGGCTCTGCTGCCCTGAGCAGAATTCAGGTCCAACCTGCCTCAGTGTCACTTCTGGGCCCTGGCAGGAGCCAACTTAGGGGACATTGGCTTCATAGACTTTCCCAGTTGCTGGAATGAATGTACAATATAATAGTGTCATACTCCAAATGCTGGGACTTTTGAGAGAGTCACAGGAACCAGGGTGACCTAAGCCACCCTCTGTCAGGTCCACACTCCTACGAGCAGTCCTGGATACCCATGACCCTGTACTCCTTACTGGCTCCACACTGTGTGCTTGGGCCCAGTGGCCTGATCCTCAGCCTGTGACTCACCAGGGGCCCGCACACAAGAAAGTATTTACTGGGCCAGTGGCGGCTGGGCCTATCATCTGCTGAGTTTGTTTTCAATTAACACTTGTTTGATGACGTTTTCCCTCCTGAATCTCCCTGCGCACAGGCAGACACCCTTGGCCTAGCATAATCTGCTGAGCCCTTGCTCAAATATAAGCAGCTTTGCTGCTTTCTAACACGACTAATCCAATTTGGGTTTTGGGGACTGAAGGTGGGCAATGGATCAATCTCTGACACCTCCAGGTCCAAGCAGGAGGAGCTGGGGCAGAATCTGTTTTGGGGCAGGGGGTGGGGTCTTGGGGCAGCCAGGCTGTCCCCTCAGTCTCACCAGGCCTCCTGCTATGGAGTGAGGGCAGTGGCCAGGAAACTCAGCTGGGAATGCTGACCACTGACAAGGCCGTCCTCCCTACGGGCCCATACTGACTGGCTTCCCGCTGTCCCCTTGCCCTCACACTGTCACCCCATTTGCCCCCTCCAGACAGTAGCCAGCACAGTGCATTCTTCATCCCTGCAATCCAACTCTGTGAGAGACCAGATCTGTCCGCCTCACTCCATTTTCTAAAGGACCAGCCAGGTACGAGGAGTGGGAGGTGGGGCCTCTCTGTTCTGGGAGATGGGGCCAGCTCTGCAGAGCCTGGAACCTCGTCAGCACCTGTAGGGTTTCCTGTCCCTATCCCACCCTGGCTTGGCTGTGAGAACACAGGGCCCCAAGGCCTCTTGCTCTAGAGTTGCCTTTGTGGCCTGTGAGAGGCCCAACTGCTGGATCTTTCCTGCCTGAGGCAGAAACTGCAAACCTACCCAGAACACACATGGCTCCCAGTTGACGGATTCAATTCAATTCCACAAATATTGACCCTGAGTCTAATCCACTCGTCCTCCAGCGCCAGCTCATTCCTCTGTGGGGCCCTGTGCGGCAGCCGCATGTCCCGATTAATCCCATCCAACAGCGTTACCAGCTCATGGTGAGGGAGCTGAGCTCATCCGGGCCTGGCAGAGGGGTTGGAGGTGGGGTCTGACCTCTGCATGCCTGGGTGTGAGAGGTTACGGTGGGATGGGCAGGTGGGCTGCACTGCACGTGGTCTCCTGTGCCTGGTGAGCTGGGGGGCCACAGACACATCCTGAGGCCACACTGGGAGTGCGCTAGATCTCATTCTAGATCTAGGGCCAGCTGGTCAGGGCATAGGTCCATGCAGGGTACCTCAGCATGCAGTAGCAGGTGAACAGGGGCAGGTAAGAAGCCATTCCCTAGGGCTGGGGATCTAGCTCAGTGGTCTAAGCGCCTGCCCGGCGAGCGCAAAGTTGTGAGTTCAATCCCCGGTGCTGCAAAAAAAAAAAAAAAAGAAGCCACTCCCTTTGGTGGGACAGTCCCAGATACTTGGGGCATGCAAAGATGCTCAGGATGTGCTCCAGCCTCCTTCTGCCCCTTCCTGGGATAGATCTTCTCTGTTCTTAGGGTTCTCCCTTTCCTTTTTCCACGTCTCTTGGCTCTGTCTCTCAGCAGTTTTGCCTAGGACTCTGTGTGGCTTCGAGGCCTGGGGTGCAGGGAAAGGGTCTGAGGAGTAGAGAATGATGGAACCCAGGAAAGGAAGGGGCCCAGAGCAGCAGCAGAGCACTGGCTATGTGGTCTCGCCACTCTGCCCAGCCTTGTGTGGGCTAAGGTGTGAGGGTACTGCAGGGAAGTGTTGAAACTGAGTCTGCAGGGGCCCTGAGGCTTTGGTTTTTGGTTAGCACAGGAGGAGCAGAGATGTCCCACCCTAGTAGCCCACAACCCAGGCCCAGGGAGCCCCGCCCCCCACCCCGAGAAGGTATAGTGTTCACCTCCCTGCCTTCTCAGCCCAGGCAGGGCCTCCGCATGGGGGTGCTTTTGGAGTGGGCTGGACTGTACCTGTGTGGAGAGGAAGGCTGTGGGGCTGCTGGCCCCGAGCCAAGGCCCCAGGAAAGGACCTGTTCACTGGACCCTTGCTTGCTTCAGCTTTCCTGACTTAGCAAGTAATGTCTGCTGGGCACCGAAGCTCTGTGGTGACCCCAGTACGGGGACATTTATCAGAAATGGAACTGATGGATTAAAGCGGAACCAAGTGAATTGATTTTTTTCCCCTGGGCACTTAAATGCTGCTCTCTATCAGGCAGTCAACTCCCAAGTGAGGTGGCCGGGGGGACAGGTAAGGAATGATAGTATAGCTGTGGGACAATTGTAAGGGACGAAGGGTGGCCATGGGGCAGGTTGGGTGAGCTGGATGTGGAAACACGCCCGGGATTCCACTCCTGTATGGCATGTGGTAGAGTAGCCTTGATTATAAAAGTTCTGTCTCCTCCGGCCAGGTGGGAACCAAGGGCTGGCCCTTGTCCCCACTGCTTGTGTGACACCAGGCCAGTTCTCCGGCCTCTGAGTCTCAATGACTTTGAAGCAATTCCAGGGAGGGGTGAGCCAGTGATTCATTCATTCTTTCTTTCTTTCATTCATGCATGTGACAAACACCTCAGCAAAGACAAGATGATGAGCAGCTGTAGAAAGGCACAGGCAGGGACAGTGATGAGCCAGATGACTGTGCAGTGCCACACCTGACTTTCCCACCCTGCTCTACCCTGTCCCTTTTTTGTTGGCTGGCTAATTGGCCCCAAGTCCAAATGTGGGCCAGGTTGAGCATGTTGGTCCTCTTTGTTCTACTGCTGATCTGTGAAGGTAGCTGGAGGCCCCACAGGCTCTGCAGTGCCCTGCCTCCTGGTACTGGCCCCTGGACAGCTAGGGTATGGTATCTGGTACTGTGCCTGCCTTTCAGCATGGCTGCCAGTGGGGGGGGGGGTATCAGTAAACGCTGGAGGGAGAAGAGCAGGTGAATCAGTCTCAGGCCTAGACTGGGGTGCAGCCCAGAAGAGCTCACAGTGGCAGGTAAATCCCCCAGGGGCCTGGGTGGGGGCTACCCTCTTTGGAGCCTGGGAAAGAAGCATTCTGGGAAAATGCCTTGCAGCCAGTAGGCTGGGGACAGGACTAAAATGCTAGG
>RJWT010052865.1:0-10498 GCA_004365215.1 Cuniculus paca | reverse complement strand
TCGGCGTCTCACCTTGCTTTTCTGTTTCTCGCTGTCCCAAACCTGAGCACACTCATCCAGCTGCTCAGCTTCACCACTCAGCTACACATGGGGCACCACTAGGAAAAAACCAGCCAGCACAAAACAACCACAATAAAAGGCGTTTTAGGATTTCTAATATTATTAGGCGCTAGAAAGCTTGTCTACTTTTCTTTTTATGCCCTATCTTTCAAACAAGGGTTCAGTAATGAAAATCTGCACATTTCAGTTTTGAGTTATCCCGGTCTTCATTCTTTTGAGGACTCCCAGGACCCTGTCTTATCAAAAATCTTTTTTAGCTCATAATGAGACAAAATAGAGAAATACAAAATCACAGCAAAAAACACAGTGTATGTAGACAGAGATTTTCAGTGTCCATTTTAATTATATCTTTTGTGGTGGCCCTCTTGTGAGATTTTTGCCTACATTGAGTTCTAAGCTAAAACAAAAGTTGAAAAAAAAAATCTGTTTAGTAAGGACATGACTCAGAGAGATTCCTTGGCCAGGGTCCCCCAGCAATGTGAAAGGTGGAGAAAGAGTCCTCTCAAAGGACGTGGCATCTTGTGCCTGCTGTGGTCCTCTGTGGCTTCCACTGAGGCCAGACACCATCCTTCCAGAAGCTGTTCTCACAGGCCTGGCGTTTTCTCAGTCCTATCGGGGGAGCCCTGCCGGGCGGACAGCAAGGTCCCTCTGTGAATGGTAGCGACTGGCAAGAGGACACCGGAAAGGAGAAGAGGTGAAGCAGTACTGGGCAGGGAGAGAACATGAGGGGCCTGGCTCTTCAGCTTCTGCTGCCCTCCTCTCCTGCAAGGCCCCAAGCCCAGTTTCCCAAACTGGCTGCTTCTCTCTGAAGACGTAAAAAACTGGTGATAGAAATCCGTGTGTTTCTTTGCTCTTTTTTTACTTTTATACTTCCGGGGTTGCACAGGACTCTGTTTTATCAAAGGCTTCAGCTAGTTCATATTAATACTAACAGTACTAAAGATTTTTTAATTTAAAAAAACATTTTTTATTTTTGTCACTGTGGATACTATCAACTTTGACCCTAGGATATTTTGATTCTCTGGGCTTTATCTTGTGCAGGCATTCTTCCTGTATGGGAACATATTTGATTTCCTGAATCACTTCTTGAAAGAGACAATTCCCCATGGGGTGTTGTGCTGTGGTTTGGATCCAGAGCCACGCCCTGCAGAAGGTAAAGAAGGGTGAGCAGACTGATTTGCTGAGGGTGACCTTCTATTCCAGGACACAGCTGAGTCTTTGCTTTGCTTCTTTCATCTTTTGCAAGGACAGGGAGATGCTCTCTGTCCTCCAACTCTCTAAGGGATTCTCGCATGGGATTCAGAGGAGCCAGCTCAGCCCTTCCTCCCTCTCCAGGTTCCTGGATCTCTAGAGACACTGAGAGTCAGCCAGGAGTCACCCCTCCAAGTTCACATCTTTGTCCCCTTAAGCCCTGTGTCTCCCCTCTCAGGTCTCACCAGTTGGTGAGTTGCCAGCCAGGGCTTAAAATGTTCTGGGAATGGAGACTGAGAGGAGGGGTGTTGGAAGCGGGGCGACAGATACCCACAGCTGATCACGCGCTCCAGGCACATTTCTCTGGCTGGAGACACAGCTGCCACTTCAGAAGACTGAGTCACGTAAATAAGGTATTACTACCAGAGTCCTAGGCCAGAGGCCCAACTCTAGGATTCCCAGCAGACCAGATTCGAGCACCAACCATCTCAAGAGTCCAACCAGAGTGAGATGAGTGGCGAGGAAGCAAGAAACTGACTTACGAGGTGTGATTAAAAAATATTGTGCGTGTTAAATTTAAAAATTATTACAGTAAAAGACACATCACTATTAATCCCCCTCAAGATGCGCCCCCTTGCTTTGAACAAGCCCATGCCATCACTCCTGCCACTTTCTGAAGCAGTCTGAAAGTCCTCTTTCATGAGTGTCTTTAGTTGTGCTGTTGTGGCTGCCTCAATGTCCTGAATCAATTCAGAACATTTATCTTGCATCGTCATTTCCTTAGGAAAGAGGCAGAAATTGTATGGTGCCAGATTCAGTGAATAAGGTAGATCATTTTATAATAATCTTAGAGAGTCAGTGCATGTACATAATACAACTTGCTTCCTTTTTAAAACTTTCCTTTCCCATCCCTCTTCTCCCTCCCTTCCTCCTCCTCTAATTCTCCTTTCCTCATTTTTATTCTTGTTGCTATTATTAATTTTTGCTCATGTTTATGGCCTATAGTGTTTACACTCATTGAGGTTATTAGGTTCCTATACATGGCATATCTTTATTGTACTTACTTTTCCTTCTCCTCCCCCTAACTCCTCATTCTTGATCTCTTGGACCCCTTCCCAGTTGCAAGAGATCCATCCCCTTATCTCTCTTTATTCATCCTCAGTTGATCTCTGTTTGTACTTTGCCTTACACGAATGAGAGTAAGGCATACTGTATTTAAGCCAATGTGTCCAGTTAATTTCACTCAACATTATATTTTTCAGGTGCACCAATTTTCCTACAGATGTCTCAGATTTGTCCTTCTTTATAGCCAAGTAGTATTCCATTAACTATAGATATCACATTTTCTTTATTTAGTCATCTGTTAATGGGTGTACAGGCTGCTTCCAGGATTTAGCTATTATGAATTGTGCTTCTATAAACATGGATATGCATGTATCATTGTAGTGTAATGTCTTGAGCTCTTTGGGGAAGATGATACCTAAAAAGGGGATAACTGGGCCACATGGAATTTCTGATTTTAGTTCTTTGAGAAATTTCCCTACTGATTTCTATAATGGTTTTATTAGTTTACATTACCACCAACAATGTAGGAGAGTCCCTTTTCCATCACAGCTTTGCCAGCATTTGTTGTCTTTTGACTTTCTTTATGATTACCATTCTTTGTGAATTTTTAGTCACATCTTGTAAAAACACTGAAGAAACAGGACTTCCAGAACTGCTTCAGAAAGTGGCAAAATAGATGGGAAAGTGTGTTTGAAGCAAGAGGGAGTATTCTAAGTGAGTTTAATGGCAAAGTGTCTTTTAGTGTAATAAATATTTAACCGAACCCTAATCCTAAGTGTAATAAATCTTCTAGTGTAATTTAAACATTCACCATATTTTTTATCATCCCTTATATTATTTGGAGTGGGTACACCAAGAATAAACAAGGCGAACAACAGGTTACTAACAAGAGCTTCAGGATTATATTAAGTAAGGACAAAAATGGAGAACAAGAAGCATGCATGATCAAGCAGTCTTACTCAAACTGTGGTCTGGTTCATCATTATCGCAGGTTTGGTTCTGTGGGGTCCTGCTGGTGCCAGGAAAATTTGGGAAATCATTATTGCCTAAGTGGGCAATTCCTTTCTCATTTTGAGAGGATTGCTCATTATGGGGTAATCTGCTCGCAAGACTCACTGTTCCTGGAAAGGTGACAATATCTTGGCTACTCCTATCTTGATGTCATCAGTCTTTGAAAGGGGACAAGAGAGATTAGATAAATATAGGTCTGTCACCTTTGTATTGCCTGTTTTTAAATGGATGCTGCTTAAATGATTGGCAGGAGTCTGACCCAAAGCTTAAGATAGCAAAGGAGATAGCTCCAGGCCCAGATAAAATTAGTGGTTTTAGCAAAAAAAAATCTCCTAAATCCCTATTACTATCTGATTTTGATGAAGATGATGATGACAGTGATGATGATGATAAATACTGACAGAACTATTTTAAGTTGGGAGAAACCTGGTGTGGTAGTGCATGCCTATAATCCCAGCACTTGGGAAGCTGAGGCAGAAGGATCATTGCAAATTCATGGCTAGCTTGAACTACATAGTGAGACCTTGTCTCTAAAAACCAAATTAATTAATAAATGAATTATAGTTGGGAGAAGTAGGAAGAAACGGAGGCAAGTCTCACTAAGCTTACTCCTATAATAGCAAGTGCTTTAATGTGACAAGTCAAGAAATTACAGGAAAAAAAACTTATTCTTTTAAGGTGTGTGGCTACAACACATAGAAAAACCAGAAAAAATGTTGCTCAAGACCAGCTGTGTTGTGAGGGCAGTACATGAGCTATGACATAGACAGAGGAAGAGCAAGATGGTCTCCAAGGCCAGATGTTGACCTCTAGAGGTAGAGAGAGATAAAGCAAGCAGCGGCCCTCATTCAGGGGCCTGCAGAGTGGCCTCCAGCATACTCCTGAGCAACCCTTGTATCCTTGTAGGAATGAGAGAAAGGGTCCCCTTTGCTGTTCATGTCTCTTTCTTCCTTCCTTCTTTCCAGCCCTCCTTCACTCCTTCCTTTGGAAGAGTTGTTCCCTAGATTGCCCTGTAAGTCCTGCTTGGTGAAGTGGACAGTTACTGTCTAGGGATAGAAGCACTGTTCCCAATGGGAGGTCACCAGCTGTGTGTCTCAGCCCCATCTCCTTCTCCTGAAGGTCTTTCCTGGGTGCCTTGCTGTATTCAATTATCTTAGTGAATTCACATCCTAGGGGTCATAATAACGAAGCAGGTGAGTTGTCTAGAGTTTTGCCTTCCTTGGGGTTTGTGTGGATGAAATTGGAGTTGGTCGACAGCAGATTCAGTCATTAATCACGTAGTAAACTTACAGGGGACAAGGGGAGGTGATATTCCCCAACTTCTGCCCAATATCCCTGTAACCATGATGTGAGCATGTGTGCCTCTGGTTGGAGCATAGTTCCAATGTTTAGTTTGGAAAAAAGTGTCATGATTATGTAGATAGAAAGAAATCATGCCTAGGCTGTACTTTGACTCTTTCCCATTCACCCTGAGCTGTAAGCGTTTCCCTCCTTGCCCTCTGGATAGACCTTTATGGTTATCTTATATCATTGGAGCTTGGCTTGAGCCTGGGACCCTACTCTGACCCTTCACATGGCATCTTGTCATCTATGCAGCCGCTCCTAGCTCTTTGGCAAAGGTAGCAAAAGTTTGCTCTTTATTAGAAGGAAGATCTCGTGGCAACTCCAGTTTTTCTGCTTCCCTCCTGGCAGTCCTCTCTCTCTCTGTGTTTGTTAGCACTGGAGAGAGAAGGGGGCTGTGAGTGTAGCTTTCATGTTGGGACATCTGAGAGCCTCCTGCCCACCCCGCCCTGAAAGAATGTCCTTCTCCTGCATGCAGTTTATTCACCAGCTTCCTTCTACAAATATGCCTCAACTGACAAGTTAATTTTAACACACGTACACACCTCGAGTAAACCTAATGTTTAGATTAGCACACACGGACACAAATCTAGATATTTATGTGGAGTTTCAACCTTTCAAACTGAGCTCCTTCTATAAACAAACTCATTCCAGTGATATTGCCACTGCTTATAACAAAACAGATAACTGTGTGCAGAATTGCCTTCAAAGCTTCAGAACATTATTTTGAATACCATCATGTTTATGCATCTTTTTTCAAAGAAATTTCTCTTTAGCTCACTTTATTGAGGTGTAACTTGCACATAAAAAAAGTACTGATTTTAGAAGCTTGGTGAGTTTTGACAAATGGAAATTATGCCTGTATAAATACTACACCATTAAAATATACAGTATTTCTATCACACCAGAAAGTCCTTGTGTACATACATAGTTGCAAATCTTTAACTTTTTAGTTTGGGTTTAGAAATATCCAAAAGTGATTTAGAGTTGAGCCAAGTAAGTGGGGCAGCTGAACTGACAAATGCTGTTCTGTGCCTTGTAAACTGTGTGGCTCACAGAAGAGCAGCATTGAAGAGGAAGTTTATAAATGGTGGAGGACAGATCACAGCGATCAGTCTGTAGTCTCAAAGCGCCTCTTCTGATGGTTGAATGTTCCTGGCCACAGATTATCAGTCAGAGGACTTTAAACACACACTGCCCATATGGCAAGGATTGACACACACACCCCCAATCAGGAACCAGGAATCATTTCAAACACTGGGAATTTGTTGCCTTAGAAAGCACCTGTCATCTTCCCTCTGTGAAGTCTACATTCTGATGGTGGTAGCTATCAGTAAATGAGAGGTCAAATGTATAATATCATCATGGGAAGCAATAAATCCCAAGCAAAAGAGAGTAAGGAGATAGAACTGATTGTGTGCTCCTGGGTACAGTGGTACATGCCTATAATCCCAGCTACTCCAGAGGCTGAGGCAGAAGGGTTGGGAATGTCAATAGTGGTAGTGGTGGTAGTAAGACTACACGGTTAAAAGTAGGACAGGAAAAGTTGGGTCAAACAAAGCAGGTCTTTATTGAATGACTCCTCAGGGCCTTTGACATGGTGATGAATTGCAAATATTTATACTACAATTCATGACTGTACTATGCAACTTTTTTCAAACCTCATCTCCATGAAATCTCTTTCACTTAGAGCATCTCAAGCAATTCTGTGAAACACTATAGGAAACTCTAGATTTCTCATGCTGCAGGAGAATGGAATGCTAACAGAGAATTTAAATTCCTGAGGAGTAAGTGTCATCTTATTTAATTTACTAAATCTCTTTCCATGTGGGCCAGGCAGGGTGCCAGGTGCTGTAACTACATTTTCTGGCACAGTCCTTGCAACCCAGATGTTAGGAATTCCTTTTTACTGTTGGGAAATCTGCTGC
This sequence comes from Cuniculus paca, assembly GCA_004365215.1. Classification (NCBI taxonomy): domain Eukaryota; kingdom Metazoa; phylum Chordata; class Mammalia; order Rodentia; family Cuniculidae; genus Cuniculus; species Cuniculus paca. Next base: position 3,902 of record RJWT010052865.1, on the reverse strand, counting down.
TCAGAGTGGTCAAGTTAGTGGCTAAATGTCCTGCCATTCTTTACAGAACCAGAGTCTAAACCTAGGCCTCTTGGACTCCAAAACTCAAACCATCATAACCCAGAAAACTGTTGCCATAATGATGGAGTGTGGGCATTGCAGCCCACCTAGCACAACTTTTCTTGCTTTTACCAAACCAATTCATCTCCTTGCATTCCTTTTTTGTTGTTGTTGTTTTTGTTTCTGTTTCTGTTTTTGTTTTCATTTTTATGTTTTTAGAGACAGAGTCTCACTGTATAGCCCAGGCTATGTAGCCCAGGCTGACCTCAAACTCACAGCAATCCTCCTCCCTCAGGCTCCCTAGTGCTGGAATTACAGACGTACACTACCCTGCCCTGAGTTCCATGCACTCTTAGACTTATGCACTCTTAGACCTATGTCTTCCTCCAGGGTTGGGTTTTTGTTCTTTTGCATTGAGTCAGAGGTCCCTTGCTCCATCTCCTGCTGGACATAGAATGGGTATTTGATAGGTTTGAGCTGCCAGAATTATGGTTCTGTGGTTCCACCCACATAAAACCATGTGCATGGCCAGATATGACCCTAGCCAAAAAGCTCTGTTGAACCACCCATCTACTGCTTTCTCTTTTCTTGAAATTTTCCTCCTGCCCTTTGTTCCCTGAAGCCACAATGTCTGCTGCATTCAGTGGCACCTGGAAGTACAGATCTATACCAGCATTTCTACCAGGACACCCATGAGGTACCTAAGTCCCATGTGGCTGCAGTGGCCAAGAGCCGGTGGTGAGGTTGGCTCTGCAAGGGGCCAAGGATCTGCAAAGGTGCCAGTTCAGTCTTGCTGGAGTCTTCTACCTAGGAGCTCAGGGAAAGAGATAGGAAATTTCTGTTCTTACCAGAAATAATAAAGACAAATCTTTCAGGAAAAGATCTAAGACAGATTTGCTCGCCCAAAATTCCCCTCTTTCTTTCATGAGACAGCTGAGGAAGACAGTAATGATTAATTGTTTCATGTTAATTTATTACTAATTTGGATGGAGAGAGATTGATCTATTATGAGCTTAATCAGAAACTCAAGTGCTCCCAAACTGAACTCACTGTCTTCCTCTCGATGGATACGTCTCCTGGGCCTTATCTCCAGCATGGATTTGCCCCTTTCTTGGCTCTCAGGCTAGAAATGCAGCTCCTTCTCTTTCTCCATCTGGGATCAATGGTAGTGCAACTTATATAGGAGCCCCTGATCTTTTCCCTCCCCACATGCTTACTGCCTTGGCCTGGCCTCAAGTCCAGCCCTCCTTGTAACAACTCTCACTCCTCTGTCGGGTGTTACTTGCACCACCAGCGTGTACCAGGTCTTTGAGGTGTTTCTGTGCAGAAGTCAGTAACAGAAAACTGAGATTTTTAGAAACAACCCTGAACTAGACACACAGCTGAGCCCCATGCTGGACAAAGGGGCTTCTGAGCAGCAGAGCACATAATATAGACAACAAAAGGAAAGACGATTCTGTCTAGATTGTGAGCAAAGACACTTTTTGTTCTACCTGGCATCAAATGCTGGTACAGGAATCGTCTGAAGATCATCATTCAGTAACATATCTGACAGAGGTTGCTGGCTAAGGGCTGAAACTTTATCTGGACTGGTCAACTGCACACCATCTTGTGGCCTTCCCTTACGTAAAGACAACTGGGCTTCCTTGTGATGTGATGTTTGTGTTCTAAGGTCCTAAGGGAGAATGATCCAGGCAATTTCTCTACCTATGGTGAGAACCAAGCCTTAGAAGTCACACGGCGTTTCTGCTTCGTTCTTCTCATTAGAGCAAGTGGTTAAGATTGGGCCATTTCAAAGGTTAAGAACATATACCCTGCCTCTTTGGGAGTGTTGCCATCACGCTGGATGAAGGGCATGTGGGTGGGAGATATTGGTGTGGTCATCTTTGTTAAAGGTGACCTGTCTCAACAGGGTATGGAGTCAAGTGGCAGGCAGGCAGGGTATAGATCTGTAGCATCAAGGATGTCACACCAACAATGTTGGATTTTGTCTTGTAGGAATTGGGAGCTGGTAAGAGAATTGATTTGGGCATGATCTGTTCATGTAACCCTTTGAAAAATCTCTGTCTGGGGTGGTTTGGTGGAACATTTGGAGCAGGCAGACAAAAGACTTATGAGAAATAGTCACAGTAATCCAGGGGAGAAACAGTAAGAGCCTACGTCAAGCTATGTACTTGGAGATGAAAACAGGGGTCAAGTATGAAAGAGACCAGAAATAAATTATAAGATCCGGCAATAGAGTAATGATGGGAGTGGTGGGGAGGGAATCTAGGATGATTGAAGGTGATAGGGAATGAAGTAAGAAGAGGAGGGTCTATGAGGGAAGACAGTGAGCCCCATTCAAGAAGTGATTAGTCAGAGGGGTCTAGGGATGTTCAGGTGGACATGGCCAGCAGACTGTGGGGTTGTTCTGAGCATGGAGCTCTAGGGAATGCTCTGGAAGAGAAAGTGAGACTTGGGTACCACTATCTTATGGGCAAATGGGATTACTCATAAGCATGTCCAGAGGAGGAAATAATGGAGTCTTGGAGGAATTAGCCTTTAAGGGTCAGACAGAGAAAGAAAATCATCAAGGAATTTGAGATTAAGTTGCCTCTTTCCCAAGTCTGACCTGACTCAGAAAATAATCTGGGCATGAGTGTTTTCAGGAAAACACTCTGTGTCCAGGAAAAATAATCAGATATTGACAAACCCCATCACCTTCACCATTACCTTCACTATCACTCCCACTATCACCATCACTTTCACCACCACTATCACCTTCACTATCACCATTATCATCATCACCACCATCACCTTCATTACCGCCATCACCATCACCATCACCAACACCTTCACCTTCATCTTCACCATCACCTCCACTGCTGTCACCATCATCACCATCATCTTCACCACCACCATCAGCATCATCTTCATTTTCTTCATTATCACTATCGCTTCACCAACACCTTCCCCATCACCTTAGCCAGCAGCTTCACATCGCTGTTGTCCCTTCTGCATGTAATGGCAGCTCCTGTAAATTAAAAGAAGTCCATATTTGGTTTGCTTTTCCCTTCTAATGCTCCATGGATTACCCTCTGCACATAGATACTCGGGGCCAGAGCGCATCTTCTAGTCCAGTGATTGTAACCTGTTTTGCCCACCAGACTCTGCTGGAGGAACTTTTCTAAATGAATTTGCTCTCATCAGTTTTGATTCAGTTGATCTTGGATTGGGCCTAGACTCTATTGCAAAGATACCTCTGCCTCCTCCAGTCAGGCAATTTTGACTCAAAACTGACCCATTGATTTAGACCACTTACCTCACCAGTGGGGAAACCAAGAGCCCAGGAGAGGAGAACTAATTCTAAGGCTCTCAAGTGACTGATACTTAAGTTCCACTGGTGAGGGGTGAGGTCACTGTACAGGGCAGAGGTAGGTGGAAGTCTGGAGAGGCGTTTAGTTCCCTGGCAGTAATGATCTCTTCAGATTTGGAGACTGTGAGTATGAATGCACGGACAGGCAATAAGTTGCAGGCTCTGTCGGAAGTCCCAGACTGGCCTCACTATGTAAGACTGTGCCCTCACAGATGGGAAACTGCACAACCTAGAGCAAGGTCCTGTACAGAGAGGCTCAGCTTCAGAAGAAAATGGAAAAGAAAGCAGAATTCCAGCTGCTCTTCTGAGATGTAGGCTTTCCATTAAGGGCAGAACTTCGGCAGACTGTGAAATGTAACTGCACCTCACTCTTCCCTGGAAGAAAAGAGTACCCAGAAGGGCACCTTCTAGGGACTGCTTGAGGATGTGGGGCTCCTGGCTCAGGACCTGTTCAGGTCTTGTCCAACAGTTCAAAATCTAGGAGGGTATAGAGCTCAGCCTGGTGCTC
>RJWT010052864.1:0-10498 GCA_004365215.1 Cuniculus paca | reverse complement strand
ACAGATCTCCGCGTCTGTAGATCTCCACATCCACCACTCTCCTTCACTCCCACGCCTCTCTGCAGAGACCTCTGGGGTTGACCGCAGCTGCGACCATGACCGCAACCACGACTGCCCTTCTGCAGGCTCAGCAGGTCTTCTGGCAGGGTGGATCCAGCTCCAGGCTGAGGCACTGCCAGCCACCACTTTCTTCTTTGTTTAAATTCTTTTTTTTTCTCTTTGTGGGCTTCAATTCATATTTTAGATTCTTCCTTGGTCCAGGGGACCCACTTGCTTCCTTCTTGTCCTCTCCATGATGTGATGTTCCAGCATCTGAACTGTTTCTCTCAGAGAGACTGTTTACTCTGCTGCTTACTGTTCCGCCATCTTTAAGAGTCTAGTGCCTTTCCTTTTTAAGGATAATGCACTCCAAGGTATTTTTCAGCATTGACTGCATATATAACTTACAAAATTCAGTTTATAAAATAAGCTTACTTTATTTCCCAGTTTTAGTTTCCTTCCTGAAACATACAACATATTTTGCCTGTCTTACTTATTGTGGAGTATATACTTTACTATCATATGTAGAATTTGTGTCTGTTTACTACCATATCATCAATGCCTAGAAAAATGTGTAGCATACCATAAGTAGCTACTTGGCATTTACTCAGTGTGAATAGAGTTTACTCTGTGTGCATTACTATAAGCAGTAAACTAATTTCTCACAAAAGTTTGACTTGGGAAGTTGGGGCAGGAGGATTGCAAATTTGAATCCCACTTGAGAAGCTGAGCAAGACCTTATCTAGTAATAGAAAAGGACTAGAGGTATAGCTCAGTGTTAGGACACTCTGGGGTTCAATCTCCTGTACTGGAAAAAAAGTTTGATGAAGCAAAGTTCATTCTGACAGTTTTAGATTTGTTTTTACTCTATATTAATATTTTTTCCCATTTAGGACTAAACTTTGAATGTCAAATTGTTTATTCTTTTAGGATAGTTTCACTTACAGCAAAATGGATTAAAGAATTGTAGGCTTCATTTGTACTTTATTAAGAAAAGGTCATAAAATTAATGGGCTTCAAAACAGATTGTGAGCACCACCTAGCTGTTCAGCTTGGGACCGGGTGACCAGACGCATAGAAATCTGTGCCCATCCCTCATCAGCCATGGATGTTCTGGGAATCCCTGGGATCTTGCCTGCACCCCACCCATTCACCTGAAGCAGCCCAGCTTGAGTTGAGTGTATGACCAGCAAGTTCAGCCTGGCCGTGCGGCTTGGGACTTCACCAAGAGACCAGTAGGAATTTGTATCCATTCCCCATCAGTCACAGATGTTCAGGGCATACCTGGGGTCTTGCCTGTGCCCTGCTCATTCACCCAGGGTGGCCCAATGGTGGCTGCTCTGGGCCTCAATTAAGTTGGAGAGAAGCACAGTGGACCCCACCTAGCTATGCAGCTTCGGACTGGGTGACCAGACCCATAGAAATCTGCACCCATTCCCCATCGACCATGGATATTCGGGTCATCCCTACAGTCTTGCCTACGCCCTGCTCATTCACCAAGGGGGGCCCAGTGGTGGTGGCTCTGGGCCTGGCTTGAGTTGGAGGGGAGCACAGCAGACTCCACCTAGCTGTGCAGCTAGGGACTTTGCCAGGAGCCCAGTGGGGGTTTGTGTCCATCCCCCATTGGACAGGGACATTCAGGGCATCTCTGGAGTCCTGCCTGGGGCCCACCCATTCACCTGGAGTGGACTGGAAGCTGCTTCTCTGGGCCTGGCTTGAGTTGAGGGCATGAAGAGTGAATTACACCAGGCTGTGCAGCTTGGGACCTTGCCAACAGACAAGGAGTTTGCACCCCTCCCCCATCAGCCTAGAAGTTCGGAGCATCCCTGGCATCCTGCCTGGGCTCCACCCAGACACTGCCCAGCAACAGAACAGCCATAGTGGTAGTCTTAGCTGGAGCTGAAGGCATGCATTGTGAGTTTCACCTAGCCTCGGCACCTCAACTGTTCACGTTGGATTCACCTCCCACAGTGGAATACAGGAAAATGACAAAACGAAAGAGCAAAATGCAATCTTGCACCTCCAGTCCTTCCCAAACAAGCCTAAGAGACATGGACATAGAAGAAAATATGAGCCACACACCTGAAACTTGTGAAATGATAGCAACAGAAGTAAAGAAACAACTCTATGAAACTTTAAAGGATCTGAGTTTAGAAATGATTTCCCAGGTAAAACAAGAGATGATAAATGTAATGAAGAAATGCTAAGCATATCTAAAGAAGATATAGTTGGAAAAATAGAGGAACACTGCAAAAGGATGGAAACCTTGAATGAAGAATACAAGTAAGAATTCCAGGAAATGAAGAATGCCATTGAAAGCTGGCAAAACCACCTCAATGAATGTGAAAATAGACATTCAGACCTCAAAGACATGATTGCAGCTAGTGAGGAAGAAAGGAAACATCTTTTAAAAATAACAAGGAATCAGGAAATAGCAATTCAGCAGTTGCAAGATGACGCAAAGAAAAACAATATAAGACTGATATCCCTTGCTCACGGATAGGAAGAACTAACATTGGGAAGATGCCCATACTCCCAAAATTGTTATACAGATTTAATGCAATTCTGATCAAAATATCATTAGCATACTTCACAGATCTAGAGAAAATATTCCTAAAATTCATCTAGAAACACGAGAGACCTACAACAGCAAAAGCAATCCTAGGCAACAAAGGCAAGGCAGGAGGCTTCACAGTATCTGACTTGAAATTATACTACAAAGATGCTATGATAAAATCAGCATGATCCTGGCCAAAGACAGATCTGAGGATCAGTGGAACAGATTAGAAGAAGCAGAGATAACTACAAAGGCACTCAGCCAACTTATCCTTGACCAAAGGGCCAAATATATTCACTGGAAGAAAGAGCCTCATTAATAAATGGTGCTGGCAACATGGACTGTCCACAGGCAAAAGACAGTAGGCCCATGTCTATCACTATGTAGTAAACTAAAGTCAGAATGAATCACAGATCTAAATATTAAAATAGAAACACTAAATCTACTGGAGGAGAAAGAAGGTAGAAATCTTGAAGACATAGGTGTAGCCAGAGTTCATGAACAAAACACAGACTGAATGAGAAATACTTCAAAGAATCAACAACTGGGTCTCACCTTATTAAAAAGCTTTTGCACATCAAAAGAAATCACCGACAGAGTGAAAACACAGTTCATAAGAGGGAAAACTTTAGCCATGTGTCCTTCAGACAAAGGACTTCTCTCTCCAACATACAGAGTTGAAAGAAACCAGACCTCCAAAAACCTCACATGCCCAATCCAAAGAGGGCATCTGAGATAAATATACACTTCTCAGATGAAATAAAAATGGAAAATAAATATACGAAAAAATGCTCAATGTCATTGGTGGTTGGAGACATACAAATTAAAAAGACTGAGATTGTACGTTGTTGCCACATGCACTGGGAGTGGAGCAAGAAGAGGAATTGATGGGAGGTTAAAGAGAAAGGAGACATAAAGAAAAGCTGGGACTGGTTGGGACCTGGCTTCTCTGATAGAGAAGCAGCAACCAGTGCCTCAACCCCAGTGTCTTTATTTATGCACGGTAAAAAGGGGGAAGTGCGAGAAAGAGTCAAAAGTGCAAGGTCTCAGTTTGGCTGTGAACACTGAAGTGAAAACTTTCTCCGAACTGTCTGTGTTGTGGTTAACAGGGAAGAACACTAAGGCTAGACACCTGTTGATATGCAGCTGAACTAGGACTCAAGTTATTTACCCAGTCTGCATCTGGCATTCCCATCCCTGGGACTGGCTTTGCTCTAGTCTCAAGAATTTCCCGACCTCTAATTTGGCCACGCTTTAACTGCTTTCCACACATCTCATCCCAGAAAAAAATCACTATCACCAAGAAATCCACCAGTAATAAATGCTCATGGGGCTATGGAAAACAAGGAATGCTTCTCCACTGTGAGTAGGAGTGTAGACTGGTGAAACCACTGTGGAAATCAGTGTGGAGATTCCTCAAAAAGCTAGGATTAGAGGTCCCACTCACCCCAGGTATTGCTCTGCTAGGTATCTTCCGAGAAGAATTAAAAGTATCATACCACAGCAATATACATGTGCTCATGTTTATAGCAAGACAATTTGTAGTGGCTACATCTAGGAAACAACCCAAATGTCCAGCAAACAAAGAATGGATGAAAAATAATGGATAAAAAGTTATGCAATGGAGTAGTACTTAGATATAAAGGGTAAACTTGAGACTTTTATAGGTAAATGGATGCAACTTGAGGCCACACCCGTAAGTGAAATAAGTCAGACTCACATGTGTAAACATTGCATTGCCTCCCTGGTGTGACAAACTGAAAAGAGTAAATAAGGTCTAAAATGTACAATAGATACTGTGAAATGGGATGAAGTTTTTCAGAGGGAAAAAGGAACTAAGGGGAAAGAGACAAGGATGGGAGGGGAAAGGAAAAAAACACAAGACAGTTATACTATTTGTGTCTCTTAGTTCATTGAAAAGGAAGGTTTGTGCTAATATCCATTAGAGAAAACTGTAATGCCATAGCTTGTTCCTTGAACGATTATTTTAAAGATAACAATATGCAATGTATTTACTATCATTGTTTCCTATTATTTTGTTATGAAATTTTGTTTTTCCTTTGTCCATAAAATAAAATATGTAAATTTAGGAAGTTTGTTTCTTGGAATAATGAGGTAGTGGAATAAGGCATCGCAACATAGATGGAGCAATGGGCCACCACCTGCCAGATAAAGAGGCTGAGGCTTGCTACCCATGGGTGCAGAGCACCACTTCCTGAGTCTGCACTGAGGTTGAGCTCCACCTGGTATCAAACGTCAGCCACAAGAACATGCTGAATCTGCCACCTGAGATCAACTTTCGGATTGGATAACAAAGAAGCAGACCTTAACACCTGATACCGATCTTTGAGCACAAGCTCCAGTGGAAGAACCCAAATCGAATATCTATGAAGATGTAAAAAACATAGCAGCAATCAACTCTCTAGTCACTGCTATCTTGTTCTTCCGGTCCATTCTGCATGCAGGATATCTTTTTTTCTTTAAATCGTCCTTTTTTCCTTGTGGATTTCTTTTGTGCTTCTTTTCATTTTCTTATTTTTCCCCTAAATACATGTTTACCTTGCACATTCACCAACTGTTCTGACCAGTTCTCTGAATGGTATATGGTCTGGGAAGCATTGCTCATGTTTACAATGCCTGGCACCACATGTGGCAAAGGCAGTCAGGAGGACCAGGAAGTAAGGTGATTGGGCATGGTTTTGTTTTTGTCCCTTTGAAGTCTATTGATTCATGCTGAACAGGACTGACTTAAGGGCTGGTTTTCCTTTTCTTATCCTTTCTCTCTCCCAGTCCTTTTTCAATCCTCTAATTCTTTCCCTACCAAGATGGGTAGGGACAGGTAGCGAGCTAGGCGGTGTTAATTAAAAGTGGAAACTGGAGACCCACGCCTCCTGTGAGTGACCACAAGAGGAAAGCTTAAGGAGTGTAGAACCCAAAACCCGTGTGGGTTCCAGCACAGTTCTTGTCTCATTAGCACAGATACAGACCAATTGAGCATGGTCCCTTCAAGCCCTGGCCACTGCACACCTATGGCTTTAGCTGAAGAGACAGTGCACTGAGGTAAATTGGAGAGCAAAAGTCTGAGTGGCCAGAGGGAAGGACTGAATGCCTGGGACGGGGAAGAACTTTGGAGAAAGGGTAGGGCTTATAGAAAGCACTTGGCTTCTTTTCAGGAATATCAGGGGAGGTTGTGCAGGAGAATTTGGTCCCTGGCTAACCTGGAACCCTGTGACAGAACACCTCATGGTAGTTTATGCAGCAGGCACCCAGTCTACTTCCTCCTGCTGGTGTCAGAGCCAGGGCTCCCAGTGGGTGCTCTTGGAGACATCTAATCCCCAGAGCTGACTCCAGTTTAAATATCACTCCCACCTATTTAAAAGCAACCAAAGCAGGTGCATCTCTTTAAAAGTGTGTGCACAGCAGTTGCACAGCGGGGACAGCCCTGTCACTTTCTGAAGCTCTTCCTCCATTTGGCCATTAGGAACTGTTGTTTTCTAATAATTCACACATTTAGAAAAGCCATTGTAAAAGGGTGTTTAAGGGAGTTTTAGACAATCTTAACAAATGTAAAAACCATGAAATGATTTTGCCTGTGAGAAAGAATTTAGTATTTTTAAGCCCTTGACAGTCACTGCAGTGACATCGCATCCAAAACCTCCTTTGGGAGTACAAAACCTTACAAGAGGCCATGCAGTATCCCTTTGTACAGAGGCCCTGTTGGCCAGGGGCAAGAAACAGAAAACACATGCAGTAACCCTGTGTTCCTGCAGAGGTCCTGTTGTCCAAGTAAAACTTGGAAGCCATCCAGAGTCCCCGTGAGCATGCAGAGGCTCTGCCAGGAGGAGAAAACAATCCAAGAGGCCATGAAGCCTCTCTGTGCTAGCAAAGACACTGCTGGCTAGAGACAATGAGTAGGAAAGCCATACAGACTACCTGTGTGCTACCAGAGGCTCTGCTGTCTGAGTAATATACAAGGATGATGACCAGAATCACTATGAGCATCCGGATGCTGTCAGGAGGACAAAACTATCCAAGAGGCCATGCAGCCTCCTTGTGTGCCTTCAGAGGCTGTGACAGCCAGGGAAAAACATGAAAGACAAGCAGCCTCCCTGTGCAACAGGAGGGGACCTGTTGTCCCAGTTAAATCTACAGGAAAGCCTCTCAGAATCCCTGTTAGTCTCCAAGATTTCATCAGGAGGTCAAAAATCCAAAAGATATGCAGCCTCCCTGTATGACAGCAGAGGCACTTATGACCAGGGACAACCAACAGGAAATGTGTGTGGCCTTCCTGTGTGCCACAAGATGCGCACTCGGCCAGGGATAAGAAACAGGAAAGCTGTACAACCTCCTTGTGTGCTAGAGGAGAATCTGAGTCCCATGTAAAACTACAGGAAAGGCATCCAGAATTGCTATTTGCATCTGGTAGCTCCATCACGAGGACAACACCATCCAAGAAAACATGGAGCCTCGCTATATGACTGCTGTCCCCAGGGCTTCTACCAGCCGGGGCTCTGTGCATTGCTCTCAGAGGCTTCTCTTTGGTCCATTTCCATGGGAGCACGAGGGAAGGGCATGAGGCCTCTCTCCCTCCAGCTGTGCCTGCTCAGGAACCCCAACAGTCAGAAAGGCTGCCCCCCTCTGGAACCCACCACATGTAGGATTCGGGGTCCCCAGACAATGCAGGGTACCGCAGATGACACGTCTGTGCCCTCTGTACCAACACTGGGACTACTGGCCTTGTAGAGATGCCCAGCCAGAGCCCTGGGGCTTGTGGGAGCTGCCTGCCTCCTCCCAGCCTGACAGCCACATTTCTGGCCAGGCAAAGCACTCTGAAACTCGCAAGGAAGCCTTGGGTGTGCAAAGCATCTCTGAAGGCAGCGACTCTTTCTTCTGATACCTAGAGAAAATACGGCGACACTGACATAGACACCAGGCTGTTTGCTTTCTGGACACTGATACCTCTGTGCTCTCATTAACAAGGCAAAGTTCACCCCTCAGCACTCGTGGAAGCAGAGACAGTGCACGAATCAGCGTTCCTGCTTGGCTGTAGCACCTGGTGGTGCCTGAAATGAAGACCCCCGCAAGAACGCACAGGAAAACATACTGCACCTTCATTTTTTAAAACCCTATTTTTGCACACTCATGCACTTAGGTTGCTGTTGTTCCCCAAGCTAAAATATCAAGGAGCACCCTCCTACAAAACTATCCAGGTGATGCAGTTTACACACAAAACCCTTCTTCTCAGTGAACACCAGAGAGACATGGGGAAAGCCTGTTCTGTAGCCCAAAGAGGGAGCTCAGGGGTGCAGCTCAGACGGTCCATTCGGATGTGAAAGGAGCAACGCCCCAGATCCACATGCCACTGTGTGACTTGGGCAAGTCATTCCTAGTAGTCCCCAAGCCTCGGTCCCCATCTGCAGAATGGAGACAGGTCTCAGTCCTTATGATGTTTTGGGGGCTTTGAAAAGATGAAATGAGATGGGAAGCGAGTGCTCCTTTAGGAGCCCTGAGAAGGCAGAAACCTGGTTACAGGGCTTGTGGAGAAGGGGCAGATGCCATTTCCTCGAGGGACTCACAGGACACAGCAGTACATGCTCCACAGGACATTCAGATTCATGCCACATCACACACCACCACGCAATGAAATGTGCTAGATTTGGCCCCTTACATCGGCATCACAGCTAGGAAAAACAAGAGGAGCGCCTCTCGCCAGTCCTCCCAGAGCAGCCCACAGTTCACTAGCCCACCGAGGGCCTTGTGTCTGCAATGGGAGCCGGGAGCCTCACCTCCAGCTTTCAGCCCTCTACCTTCCTGCTGCCTGGTGTTGCCTCTGAGAATTAACAGCATTGGCCACATGGTGCCTGCCCATCTCCTAAGCCCATGGCTGAGCCAAGGAACAAGGAAACTTGGGAGACAGACTGGGCTGCACTGGGCCATCTCCCAGCTGGCTTCCATCACCTCAGCAATCTCCCTGGGAGATGCTTTGGTGTACTCAGGACCTCTCCCTGACCCAAGGTGAGTAGGGCTCTGGCATCTGCTCATTCTGGCCTCACTTCCACCAGGGAAGAGCTTGGGGGTGCCATGGAGCCGGCCTGCCTCTCTGAGTCCTGTGAAGCACCACTCTGCTCCTAGCAGCAGCAAGCAAGCCCTTGGGGTTTGCAGGGAGCTCTGTCATTTCCTTCCTGCAGCGCTCTGCAGGTCACAGCCAGGGTGACACCAGCTGTGCCTGCAAGGGCGCTCTCAGACCAGACCTGGAAAGCTGCATGTCAGAGTGAGAGTTGCACAGACAACAGCATGCTCTGTCATGGGTCCCTTGGACTCATGTGGCTGCTTTTAAGTGTCCACAGCGGGGCTCCAGCTCAGGGCTGTGCATGCTGTGGAACTTTCAACAAGGTCTTCTTGGGACCACACCGTGTAGTGGCTGGAGCCCACCACAGCAGATACTGTGTATGCACCACAGCCGGCTCCTTGGGACAGCACTGCCTCGCCCTTTATGAGTGTGACATGTCATGCGTGGCTTGGTCCATTGCAATCATGGTCTAGCACCCAGTAATGATGGCCAAAATCCACACAGCAACGGGGAAGCTAGATGTTCCTTGTGCCCAAAAGACCCCTTTGGTCTGGGGGTGCAGGCCTCTTGAACAGAAGGGAGAACTCATGTCCCCACCCCTCCCTTCTCTGCTTCCTGGTCACCATGTCGTGAGCAGCTGTCCTCCACCAGCCCCTCTGCCATGCAGCTTCTGTGTTAAGCCTGTGCACAGGAACCCAAACTTCTGAAATATGAGCCCAAATAAACCTCTCCTTCCCTAAGCTGCAGGTGTCAGGCATTGTGTCCCATCTATGAGAAAGTGACTAAGATATTAGCTAAGACAGAAGTGCCCCAGACTCCATGCCCACGTGCCATCAAAGTATCCTCCCCGCAGCCTCTCCCAGTGGCTCACCAGGAGGATCAGACAATGGCATGACTGACTCCAAACCCCACACCTGCGCAGCACTATACCTCCAAACCACCAGGGTGCTAATGGCTGCACCAGGGCAGGGAGATGAGAAAGCATCGGGCTGCTTCTGGGAGGGTAGGGATGTGCCAGGCAGAGAGTACGGACGCCATGGCGTTTACCGAATGAATGAATGAATGAATGAACGAAGGAAGGTATGCATGCCTGGTGCCCCGAACACCCCTTGACCCTGAACCAGCCACCTGCATTTCCATCTTCCAGCTTCTGGGCTTGAGCAGGAAGGATGTTATTTTCCCACATGGCTGCCCTGTTAACCAGCTACAGAGGGTTTCAAAAATACAGGGTTCTGTTGCATCTCCAGATGGGGCGACTCACACACAGAATTTGAGTGCATTTCAGAGGAACTTTCAGCAGTTTAAGAAATTGTCATTTACACCATCCAATTCCTTTGAAAGCTACCACAGGGTGGACAAAGAGAGGACTGGGAGAGAGCATGAGCTCCTGCTAAGAGGTCATCTGTCACTGGTCGACCAGGGTGCCTGCCACACTCTTCTGCCCTCGGACTGGTAGCATCACATAAGGAGCAGTGGCTGAGATGTACAAGTGCCAACAGCGAGATGCACTTCCAACGACAAAGCGCTGCTTGCTGTGCTCCTTCAGAGCCAGGTGGAATGATTCGTTGCTGGGCAACAGCTCGGTTCCCCTCCCACGGGTGTCTCAGGTGTCTGCTGTGTGATCTGCTAGACCGTGTCGAAGCAGGGGCAGCCAACTGACTCGAGTCCAAATGTGCAGATCCCAAGGGGCAAACAACCTTTCACTGCCTCGGAGAGAAGCCTCCCCCGAAAGTACAGTCGGACTGCAGCGTCAGCCTGGGGACAACCTCGAAGAAAGGATACATCTTACTCAAAAGCCAGGAGGAGACGATGTGCACTTATTTAAAAGTGTG
>RJWT010052863.1:0-10500 GCA_004365215.1 Cuniculus paca | reverse complement strand
ATCATTTTCGTGGAATGGGATTTTAATATCTCCAGCCTGCCTTGAGGGACATCACACACACACACATGCACACACACATGCACACGCACACACACATCCTTATTCAGCCTCTTACTGTTCAGTGTCATTTTATGCAACCTTATTGTTCACCGTGTTACAGAGCAACATCTTTACAAGAATCCAGTGGGAGAAGTTACCCTCTGGCTTCAGTACCAGGGAAAAAAAATCAAGCTTTTCATTGTACATTTCACAATAGCTAGGAGAAAAGATTTCAAACGTTCCCAGAACAAAGAAGTGATAAGCTCAAAAGGAAAAAACAACTCAGGGAAAAGGAGGAGAGAAGGAAGGGAAAAGAAAAAAGATATAAATGTGTATATATACACTCAAGACAATTGTATTAGTTCTTGGAACAAAACAGTTACCATTCATAGGATTAGATCAATTATGCATGCCTGTATCTGATAATCTGAGTAACTCCTTTGAAGAAGGCAATACAAAATAACAACCTTTGTTATGCCTATGCCTTGTTCTGAAATCCTATATTGTTATTGTTTTGGACTCTCTGTTACTATTATTTATTTGCCTTTTTTTTTTGTTTTTCTTCTGTTTGTTTTTGTTATTCTGCCTAACACCGAAAGGACAGATGAACAGGTATAGGCTGATAGAGGCCTAAAACTACTCCTAAAGAGTTTACAAGAACTGATTTTACTGAAGGTGATGGTATGAACAGCTATTGTAAAGAAGATGAGACATTATGGTAGCCACTGCTGATTTATGATCATTATGTTCTGAAGTACAATAATGCTTCTATTCTTTGATTTGATCTGTTTTAGTCCATTCTCTATGATTAGATTGCAGTATATAGGAAGGTATGGACAGCTATCTTGAAGAGAGCTAGAGACATTATGGTAGCCATGGGTGATTCCTTCCTGTCTGGTTTGAAGGCCTGTGGTGCTTTCATTCTTTTGTTTTGATTGGTGTTATACTATTTGGTTTTGTTTGAGTTTGTTGTGTGTGAAGGTATGAACAACTATTTCAAAGAAAAAAAGAGACACAATGGTAGCCAGTGATTCCCTGTTGTCTTGTTTTGAAGTCCTGTATTGCTTGCATTGTTTTCTGATCTGCTTTGTTTTGTTCTACTCTGTTTTGTTTTGTTCTGTTTTATTCTCTTTAAAATAAAAAAAAAGAAGTGATAAGCATTGGAGGTGATGAGTATGCCACGTGCCCTGATTTTATCACTGTGTGTTGTATACCCTCATCTGTGTCAAAATATCACCCTGGACCTCTTAAGTATGTTCAGCCATTGTGTGTCAGTCAAATAATCATGCATTTCCTAAACAACTGTTTTTCACACCAATGGTAGATTGTTTTCCACAGGGCTGATCATAGTTCTGTCTGCTCTGGATATTGGGAAGGTTAGAGATACAAAGTGGACCCATTTCAGACAAGCATATGGGATCTTTGGGCATATACTGCGGATATGCATGCCTGCTCTCATTTACTTAAATTTCTTTTTCTTCCTTTGACCTGATCTTTGATTTGCTTATTCTTAATTTTATCATGTTAAATTTTAGAAGTCACTTGACTCCTTTGGAAAGCAAAGTAGGAAGTTAATAAAAGTTTTTAAAAATGAAAAATAATAAACCAGCATTGCACTCTTCACATTGGTGTATTGCAACAGCCAGGCCAGGGTCTGTGCCTTCCCAGCCCACAACCTACTGTGTCCCTGCAAGGGAAACATCATTGCCCAGCTTTCTCCATGGGTCTGGGACAGGGCACAGTTTCCTCATCTGTGATCTCCACAATATGCAACACAGTTGTGAGAACATAATTATAATTCTAGCCCAAGAAGAAGCAAAAAAGACAAAGTTCACAAAACTGCAGACAGGCACAAAACTCCCAAGAGGTCAACAAAAGGACATTCTCTGTTCTCAGGTAATAGCATTGAATCTCTGGCCAGGTAGGGATTGTGGCCCAGCACAAAATATGAATCTGTAGCAAGAAAAAAAATCACAACTTGAATTATTACTGAAATTATTGTTCACTTTTCATCTTGGTATCGTTCCTTTGTCCTCTTTAGAATTCATCCCAGTCTGCATGTTTCCTTCTGAAAATTCACAGTGCCCCGCCAAAGTGTCCTGACAGAATATTGAATGAAATGCCCTTTGCCTGTTCGGCAGTGATCGAGAGTGAGGAGTGCACTGATTGTTAATGTGATCTTTCAATAGTCCATCATCTATTAGAATACAAATTCGGTGTCTGTGGGAGGTAGATTATATTTGAGTCCTGTGGTCTCTCTTTGGACATCCGAACCCTTCTGTACAGTAGCAAAAAATAAACATAAAAAGTTGTACTAGAAGGTTCTTTTGGTTCTGCTGTGATTTGACTACACCCTCCCATAGTTCACATGTTGGAAACTCCGTCCCCAAAGTCATAAATTAGTGACATTTGGAGATGAAGCCTTTGGGAGGCAGTTAGGATTAGATGAGGTCATGTGGGTGGGGCGCCAATGATGGGATTTGTGGCTTTACAAGAAAAGGAAGTAAGTCAGACCAGACCTGGAAAGTTTTCTGTGTCTCACCATGAGATGCCCTCTGCCATGTTAAGAAGACCCTCACCAGATGCCTGTACCATGCTCTTGGACTTCCCACCCTCAGGGTCATAAATTAAATAAACCTCTGCTCTGTAAATTACCCACTCTCAGGTATTTTGTTATAGTAATGGAAAACAGGCTAAGACAAGTTCTAAGTGACAGTAACACAATGTAAAATGGCTTAAGTTAAAAGCCACAGTCAGTGTCCATGTACAAATAAAGTTCAGGAATGGACCTGTCTTCTGGCAAGGTTGGAACTGCACCTCCACCAGCACCTGTCTGTATGCACACCCCTCAACCCTGCTTGATTGTCTGCAGCCTCACTCTACAGAGAGATCTGGTTCCCATGTGGAGCAGCAGGGCCCTGGGCAGACGCTCAGTCATAGCTTCTAGCCAAGCAAACCTAGAGGAAGGAAGCTTTTCTTTCAGCAGCCTCATGCATATCACAGAGAGCACTCCACAAGGTCCTGATGGATCACTGACTACCTCCTAGACCAGAGACCAGTATGATATGCATGCATCCTACTAAGCCAAGGACATTTATTTGCCCAACTCTTTGTTGAGTGGAAGGGGTGTGAGTTATCTTTCAGCAACAGAGGAATACATTGAGGAAGGAGAATCTCAAATGAGTCAGCAACAGTGGAATGGAGAGCACATTGAGACCAGACTGTCTACAAACAAATGTGGCCTCTCATACATTCTTCTTAAGTACCAACAAGAGGGGACCAGATGACAGCTCCACCCTTTGAGGCCCGTACTACCATGGACACCAGAGCTGGGCCAGGACAGTGGAAACAGGAAAATAAAGGCTCAGTCTTTTAGAACATTGGATGCAAGTATCCTAAATGAACTCTGGGTAAAATGCGTGAATGTGCACATGTGTGTTTATCAATGGGTAGGGTTTAGTCTAGAAATGCAGAGATGGTTTAAAATTTTTAAAAACTTCACCTACTCATAATAAAATTCTTAGAAGTATGGAAAGAACTTTCTTATCTAGATAAATGACACTCATCAAATACAGCAATTTGCTGAATAATAAAACACAATTCAAGTTCATTACAGGATTAATGTATCCTCCATAACCTTGTACAGTTAATGTTTTATTGTAAGCCTCAAATACTGATACAAGGTAAGAAAAGCAAATACGGATAAATATTGGAATAATATAGAGATGGCAGGTTTTTGAAGAAGATATAGTCTTGTTTTTGTAGTAAGCCTGGGACATCAGAGCAGAAGCATTAGGAGTAATAACTAAGAACTTAATCAGGTGCTTGCATATAAGATAAACACGTGATTCCAGGGTTATACTTTATCTTCACAATGAACAGCTAGTAAACCATTTTTAAGGACTATATTTATAATAGCAATAAAAACTATTTTTAAAGTCTTGGGACAAAAATACATATATGTTGAACTTTTAAATAGAAAATTTTATGAAAAATTATTGGTAAACATTAAAGACCAGAATAAATAGATATTCTATGTTCACAATTACAAAGATCCAGCATTGTAAAAATGTCTTTACATTTATCTGTGCATTCAATGTAAGTCCAACAAGAACCAGAGCAAATTTTCAAGAAATCTTAAGTTTATTTTAGAATTGGACAGAAAACAAAAGGCACACAGATGGCTAAAACAATGTTGAGGAAGATTCAAGAGGTGTTTGTCACATCAGCTATCAAGGCCATCCACAATCACACTCGCAAGCTTCAATGTGGCAAGTTTGCTTGTTTGATTTTCTATCTGTTCTCGCTGAAACCCAGGTTCATTAACTGATGGGCAAGTAGGAGCCATGGTGCCTGGAAAAGATCAGTGCCTGCAGCCTGCAAGGCTCTGTGTGGGCCCCCAGCCATTCCTTCAGTGCACCGCTGGGGCAGCAGTCACTCGACAGACAAAGATTGTCCATGTCCTGAAACCAAACTAGACCCGCTGGTGCCTTCCAGAGGATGTGGGCCACCCAACAAGCCTTCTGGTCCACCTCTTACCTGCCTGTGCTTGGTCACCCCCAGCTCTTTAGTGAGGCTCAGACAGGACCACAGATGCCCAGGTCACCTGGCTTGGGTGAGCAGTGGCCAACACCCTGGGATGGTGGGGCCAGGAGCTCTTCCCCAGGAACCACAGAGCCCTGGGCTCCCAGCCCCAGCCCCATGTCTCCTTCAGGGAGTCCCATTCCTTTGCTGCAATGCCCTCTCATACCCAGCCTGTGCCTGTATCCAGAGAGATCTTTATGAAAGACCAGAGAGACCAGGTCACCTCCTGGACTGAACTGATGATTTCCCACATTCCTGAAAATGGAATCCAAAGTCTTTCCCTCTGTGTCTTAGTTCATTTACTGCAATAACCGAGTGCCACAGTCCAGGAAATTTACCCCTAAAAAAGAAGCTCATTTAGCTTCCAATTCTGGAAGTCAAAGAGCACATCACCAACTTTTTCCAGGCATCTGGCGAGGACCTTGTTGCTGGGCCACAGCAGGGCAGGAGACATCACTTGGAGAGACAGAACAAGTGCACCAGAGGGAACTGCTTTCATAGTAAAGCTGCCCCACCAGGGATAACCCACTAGCCCTCTAATCCACCAATCCAAGGGTGGATTCATCCATGTGTGAAGGCAGAGCTATTACCCAGTCACCTCTCAACGTCCCATCTGGCCCCGCCCCTTACTGCCCTCGCCATTAGATGGCAGCATGATGTGGGGGTGGGGGTATTCACACTGGAGCACTTGGCCTAAAGTTTTCTAGGTGTTAGTTACTCTTGTCTCATTGCTGATGCCCAAAATTAGAGGAGGAAAGGTTTATTTAGCTCACAGTTTATAGAGTTTTCAGTGCCTCATTGGTTGTCTCCAAGGCAGGGTGGCCCATGGCAGAGGAGAAACAGTTCATGGGGGGCAGACAGTAGCAAAGCAACGAACAACCACAGCTCTTTCTGTCTTATCCAGGCTACTCAGGGTGGGTAGCAGTCAGCCGTAATCCTAGGCACTTGAGCCTAGCATTGCACTATGAATCAACTCCGGCGTCACACACTCTAGACCCAGCCCCTCTGACAAAGCCCCACCTATGACTGCATGAGGGACATCCAGACACAGCCACAACACTAGACAAACAAAAACTTTCTTATTGAAACTTCTAGCAATGGTGCCCCTGGACCCAGTAACAGAAAAATATCAGGGTATCTAGGACCCTGCTGAGTGTTGCAGAGCAGTCTGGCAAGTGCAACCCAGCCCTCTCGGTCCTCATCACACTTGGCAGCTGCCTGCAGTGGGGACCCATCCCCGATCCTGCCCAGCCTTGTTCCCATCTCTTCTCTCATGAATGAACTGCACCTTACCTCACTCTTGCTCGTCTATGACAACACAACGACTCCCTAAGATGGCTCACCAGTCTTTGCTCAGTGTGTGAACAGTGGCCTGACCCCTCCTTTGTCTGAACCACAGCCTCGCTGTTGTCCCTGACCCAGTGTTCCCCTCCCACCCACACAGCCTGCCTAGAGCTGGCTCCCTCCCTCCCCACATCCGTCTGCCCTACAAGGAAGCCCAGAGCTGCAGCCTGGGTGCCAGTCACTGTTAGCTGAGTCCTCTTCCGCTGGGGCTGTATGTGCCTTCAGGACAAGGACCGTTTCTTCCCATCTTTCCCCAGAACAGAGCCCAATGCCTGTCACAAGTAGGTGCTCATTAAACATCTGGAAAATTCATGATATGGGGACACAGTAAAGAGCTCCCTCTTCCTGGCCTTTATCCTGGACAATCAGAAGCAGCAAATGGGATGGACAAGGAGAACTGTACAGCCCCTCTCTGACCCTAAGTCCCTGTCACGGGAGGCTTTAGGGCTGGATGGCACTTAATGTCCTTCCAACCCATTCGCAGGTGGTTTTTCATCTCTCCTGTGACTGGATTTTGGGTCAGGCTCCCTCCCTGGGGCTGCTGGCCAAAGTCATTTAAACATTGCATGTGCAATGATACCCAATAGTGCAGTCATCATGGGGTGCTGGAGCTCTTGTTCACAGTCTGGCCATGACCCCCCAGTCCCTCCGTCCCTCTGGGCCTCCATGTGCTCTTCTGTTGCACAATGCAGTCTTAATACTCAGAGATCTAAGATGCAAGTCCCAGCTCCCAGACACCATTTCGTAATCTATTACAGGATTCCATGAATTCACAAGGAACATCACAATGTCCTGTGATGTCGGGTGCTGTTCTACAACTGCTTAACAACATCTCATTCTGTGTGCTAGCTCCTCAGGCCTTAGGAAGCCCAAATGCAACCTTTTAGAAAGAGAATTCAGTATTGTATCCACTTTCTGTTCAAAAACAACAGAAAAAAATTAAATACCCACCCTAAAACACAGTGGCTCAACACCAAATGTTTCAGTCTCATGTTCTGTGGGTTGGCTGAGCTCCACTGGGTGGTTGTTCTGACCCCGTGAGGTCAGGCATCTGCAGAGGAATGTCCAGGGGGTCCGGGGGGTTCACATGTGGCCAGCCACCAGGACTGGCTGTCCCTGGGAGTCTGGCTGGGCTTTTCAGCCAGAGCATTTCAGTTTCCCTCTCGGGGTCTCCCCTGGTGGCTTGGCCTGTTCTCTCAGTGCCTGGACCTGAATGTCCTGGAGCATTGAGGGGGGTCTATGAGCAAACTCCAAAACCCTCAAGGCAGCGGGGGTGAGGTGGGACAGTTGGGGAGGACACGTCATCAGGCATTGCAAGTCCTGATGCACGTGGGTCTGTATCCCATCACTGTGACAAATTACCCGAGGCGATCAGCTCATAGGAGCAAAGCTTCATTCTGTTCTGGTTTCAGTGTCAGGCTGTGGCCACAGGGCCTGCCGCTTTGGGCCTGGGACAGCAGCTTTGTCATGGTGCGCAGGTGTAGGAAGCTGCTTGCCTCACGGCCTCCGGGAAACAAAAGAGAAAGGAGCTGGACCTCTGTATCCACTTGGATCCCAGCCCCTGCTCTCCTCACTTCCTCCTGGGGCCCCTCCCCTTAAAGGCTCCAAGACCTACCAGCAGAGCCCCCGGCTGGGGGCAAAGCCTTTAACATGTGAGCTTGGAGAACATTCAAGGTACAAGTTACACCCGTGGGGAATCACAGCATCTGTTGAAGGCACGTGTTGGCACCCAGCACCGGTTAAAACATGTCTGCCAGCCAGATGCGGGGACACATGCCCATAATCCCTCTGAGAGGCTGCAGCAGACCGATTGCAAGTTAGGGCCCAGCCTGGGCAAGGTAGCGGCTTAGAGAGAGCTCGCCTCAAAATAAAGAATAAAAGGGCCAGGATGTAACTCAGCATGAAGGCCCTGGGTTGTATCCCCGTACCAGAGATAAATGTCTGCCTGCCAGAGCCTGAGGACTCGTGCTGGCTACCCTGCTTGCTTTTCCCATGCTGAGGACAAGAAGACCCGCAGGTGTGCAGTGCACGTGGAATTGCAAACCTTTTCCCCCTTTTCCCCTCTACCCCGAAATTCCGTGACGTAGGCAACATCCGCGCCTCTCTCTGGGCCTCTGTTCGCTCTTCTGCTGAACGGGGTATTGGTCTTGAGGATGCCGAGGGCCTCCTCCCTGACCTCTGTCCCCTGTGCTCCTAGGTACTCCTTCCAGGACGAAGAGGACATGTTCATGGTGGTGGACCTGCTGCTGGGCGGGGACCTTCGCTACCACCTGCAGCAGAACGTGCACTTCACAGAGAGTGCTGTTAAACTCTACATCTGCGAGCTGGCGCTGGCCCTGGAGTACCTGCAGAGGTACCACATCATCCACAGGTACCACGCGGGGACACGGCCGACAGGGCGGACCAGTGGCGGTGTGGCAAGGGGAAGGTTTTGTCCCTGACACTGTCTGGAAGTGGCTGTGCCTGGGGACAATAAAAAGCAGCACATCTTTCTTACTGCCTTTACATTCTCTGCAGTCAGCCCCCTTCCTGCCTGGGTGGAGGAGAACCGCTGGGGACAGGCACAGGGCTGGGGTTGGCGGTGGCTTCTCCACCCCAGGGTGCCTGGGATGTGCTGTCCCCCCGTCCCAGGGCTACACTGACATTATCCTACTCGTGAGTGGGGTGCATGAGGGATGCTACTCTATTCCTCCCCATCCTTTGAGGGATGTTGTTCTTTGTGGAGGATTTGTTCTGCCTTGAGCTTCCATGCTGATTCTGGGCTTTGCATAAAATCTCATGCACTTGCTCCTCCTTGGAGACTGTGTCTGTCTTCCTGCCTGTGCCCAGCAGTGGTGTGTGCAACACGGGTGAGCAAAGTGGGTTGGCCTTGGAGCAGCAGCTTAGCAAGGGGCCTCAGAAAGCTGCCGCTTCGTCCTGAGGTCCTTTGCTGGCCACAGGCAGGGCTGCTGCAGAGGACTCCAAATGTGTTCACCCGTGGTCTTGCACTGTGTTCCCCTGACCTGCTTCTAGCATAAATTTTTGGAAATGATAAGGACTTAGGCTTCTAGGTGAAGAAAGCAGATTAAGCGCACATGCACACGCTTATATTTTCTCCCATCTAAATTCTAATGGAATTGTTCAAAAAATGTTAGATTCATAAGGATGGGGAAGACTGAATAGGGACTACTGCCCATTAGGAAGTGAAAAGAAGATGTGGAGTGATGAATGGCGTAGGGCACTCACATTCAGAAAATGAACTTTACGATGTTGTTGGGGAGGTCAAGGTTGATGGACACTAAAGAAAACCCCACAAGCTCACAGATTGGCAGCCATTTCTCTGAAAGGGGGACAGTTGAAAAGCAGGCCACAAGAAGGTAAACGAGTTGAAAACCTCTGAAAAGTTCCGCAAGCCCAGGCCTCTTTCTGTGCTCAGCATCACTACTGCAACTGGCTACTGTCCATGTCCAGGGAAAAGATAGAAGGTTGGTCCCCAAGGGGAGTAACAAGGTCTTTGTCCCTACTGGGCTGGGATACTGCACTGGAAGCAAAAAGATCATCTAAGCCTGCATATAGCAGATGCTGACATAACGCCTCCCACTCCCAGCTAGGGTCAGAGAATGGTGCCTATGAGCCTGCATCCTCCAGGGAAAATTCTTTTCCAACAAGAATGTGATGGAGCCAGAGCAAGGACCATGATGCCAGTGGTTGCCCATAACAGCTTAGCATGTATGTTAGCATGCACAAGTCCTGCACATTCATTACCCACTTCTAACCAAGGACCAAAGCCGTCCAGGGAGTCTAACATCAGGGTCTAAGCAATGAAATGGAAAAAGGGTGCGAAATAAACAAAGGTTCTGAAAACATTATAATGACTACGATCAGTGTTTTCAGAGGGATAAGAGAAGATTTTTGCAAGTGTAAAATAAAAAAGGCACTTTTTCTACTCAGAGAACCCACAGAGCTCTTATAAATTAAAAGTGTAAAACCAGAAATGAAAACCTCAAAAGCCATGATGGAAGATGAAGTTTCTGTGCTCTTCCACAAAGTACAATAAAAAGACAAAAAAAGCGTGAGAGAAAAGACAAGGAAATTAGGCCCACAGCACAAAAATTTTAACAACATTAGAAGGAAAGAAGATGTAGAGGAAGAAATCATTAATAAAATAATTTTAAAAACTCTCCCCAACCTGAAAGACAGGATCGGCCAGATTGAAAAACCTTGTCTGAGGCTCAGGACCATGGCGAGAACTGGACACACACCAAGTAGACTTCATGTCCCATAAGCCTCCAGGGGAGACCCCCTGGCCATGGAGATGGAAGGTTCAGGATGGCTCAGAGTGGTCAGATGCTGGAAGGCAGCACACACTTGTCAATCAGTAGTGAGGGTGTGCAGTTTCACGAGTTCCAGCTCTCAAAACCTGTGCCTTCTGTGTACCTTCTCTAGAGTACAAGAAAAGCAGGTGGATCCTAGAATGAAGGACTCAGTCAAGGAAGAGGAAGAAAGAGATGGAGAAAGCTGGAACTCTGGCCCAGAAGACAGACAGGAGGTTCC
>RJWT010052862.1:0-10316 GCA_004365215.1 Cuniculus paca | reverse complement strand
TAGTTCTATTGTGAGACATATGCTCAAATTAGTGAGGCTCACAGACTTTATAGGCACTGGCTCACTAAAGGACCAAGATCAAGTCTTGAGTACGAAACAATTTCCCTTCCCCCTTACCTTACCACCCCAAAAATCAAAAATAAAGGAAAAGATGCTGAAAGAAGTTGGGAATAGGGCCGGGGATTTAGCTCAGTGCTTTAAGCTCCTGCCTGGCAAGTGTGAGGTCGAGTTCGAGCCCCAGTACCAAAAAAAAAAAAAAATTGGAGGTTGCTAACCTGTAGAAAGCCAGATAAAAATTACATCTAATTTTTCTGAAACAATACAAGCAAAAAGAGATTGAAGTGAAATATTTAGAGTTGAGAGAAAAAAAAACCTTACAATTCTGCACTTGAAGAAATTATGATACAAAGGGAAGAAGAAAACTTTATCAGACAACAAATGTATTTGTTTCTAGTATAGCTGCTTTGCAAGAAATAGTCAAGTTTTATAGAGCAAAAGAATTTTACAGGCAATAAACTTGGGTCAACATAAGGAAATGAACATTAAGTGAAAGTAAAATGAAAATTTTATTTTTTAGTTCTTGATTGATCTGATAAGTTTGTTCAAAATAATAGCAAAGTACTCAGTTATGTATATATACATCATTTCTATGTGTAAGAAGTGAATGAAAACAGCAATACAAGAGATGAGTGAGAGGAATTAACCACACAAAATACTCTATCCATGAAGTGGTATAGTGTTATTTGAAAGTGGACTTGGATTAATTTTAAGTGTGTATTGCAAACTGTAGGGCAAACTTTTTGTGTGTGTGGTTTTTTTTGTTTTGTTTTGTTTTGGGGGGGCACCAGGGATTGAACTCACAACCTCGAGCTTGCCAGGCAGGCGCTTAGGTCACTGAGATAAATCCCCAGCCCTTGTCGTTTTGAGACAGGGTCTCACTATGCCGTTCAGGCTGGCCTTGAGCTCACTTTATAGCCCAGGCTGGTCTCGAACTCGCAACGATCCTCCTGTCTAAGCCTCCCAAGTGCTGGGATTACAGGCCTGCACCACCAGGCCGGGCTGTGTGTGTGTTTTTGAGGGAAGTTCTCACTGTGCAGTTCAGACTGGCCTGGAACTCACTTTGTAGTCCTGGCTAGCCTTGAACTCATAGCAATCCTCCTGCCTCAGCCTCCCAAATGCTGGAATTATAGGCATATGCCACCATGCCTGGTCATTAGGGAAAATATTTTAAAAAGTAAGGATAAATAAAAGATGTATCATTGATATGCTAAGTAGCAGAAGTCAAATGGTATACAATGCCGAAAACCACAAAGGCAGAAAAAGAGAGTTGAAAACAAAAATACGAACAAAGAACAAGGTCAATGTGGTAGATTATATAATGGTTGACTTGTGACACCCTGCTGAACTGAATCAACATAGTTCTGGGTGTGGAAGGCCCTTTGGGCCTTCCCAGAGCAGATCCTTGATACAGACTTCTGGGAGACATTGTCACAGTCTCTAGGCCTCCAGTTGGAATCGTGGAGGACATTACCATGGGCTCTAGGTCTTCAGCTGGACTTATGCAGGACATTACCATGAGATCCTCAGATGGATTCTTTGGGCATCTAGTGTGTGGCAGATTTCCTGCACTCTTCTGCATTTGACTCTTTGGGTGAATATTATAAAATAATCCTATAAATTTTGTGTCATGTATTAAATCTATTCCCTTGTAAGCCCTGACTACAAGTAAAAATGTAAAAATGATAATGAAGCCAGTCATGGTGGCATATGCCTGTAATTCCAGTGCTTGAGAGGCTGAGGCAGGAGGATTGCTTTGAGTTCAAGTTCAATCTGGGCTACATGAGGAGTTCAAAACCAGCCTGAACTACATAGTGGGATTCTGTCTCAAAAAAGAAAAAAAAAAGGAAATGAATATGATACATAGTAATCAGACTATATCAATAATCATTTTAAATGTCAGTGATCTACATGCACCAATGAAAAAGTACATTGTTAGAATCTGTTTTTAAAAGCAAAGGCTCAAGCCAGGTGTGGTGGTACACGCCTATAGTCCCAGCTCCCTGAGAGGCTGAAGCAGGAATATCTCAAGTTCGAACCCAGCCTGGGCAATTCAGTGACTTAGCAAGACCTTGTCTCAAAATCAAAAATAAAATGGGCTGGGGAATGTAGTTCAGTATGAAGGCTTTAGGTTCAATGCCCAATACCCAAAATTTAAAAAATGAAACAAAACAAAAAAACCTCACTCAAAGAAACCCACTTTATTTTATTTTATTTTATTTTATTTATTTATTTTTTTTGCGGCACCCGGGATTGGACTCACGACCTTGTGCTTGCCAGGCAGGCACTTAGTTCACTGAGCTAGATCCCCAGCCCTTGTGTTTTTGAGACAGGGTCTCGCTATGCCGTTCAGACTGGCCTTGAGCTCACTTTGTAACCCAGGACGGTCTCGAACTCACAACAATCCTCCTGTCTCAACCTCCCGAGTGCTGGGATTACAAGTGTGAGCCACCACGCCCGACAAGAAACCCACTTTAAATACAAAGATAATTTTTTTTTTTTTGCGGCACCGGGGATTGAACTCACAACCTTGCGCTTGCCAGGCAGGTGCTTAGGCCGCTGAGCTAGATCCCCGGCCCTGATGTTTTTGAGACAGGGTCTCACTATGCTGTTCAGGCTGGCCTTGAGCTCACTTTGTAGCCCAGGCTGGTCTCGAACTCACAATGATCTGCCTGTCTCAGCCTCCCGAGTGCTGGGATTACAGGCATGAGCCACCACGCCCGGCAATACAAAGATAATTTAAAAGTAAATTGATAGAGAAAGATATTCCATGTTATCAAAAGAAATTGGGGTAGCTATATTAATTCCAACAAGAACAGACTTTGGAACAAGTTATCAGGAAAGACATTACATAATTCTAAAGGATCATTTCTCCAAGAAGACATGAATGTACTTAACATGTGTGCCCCTCACAACAAAATTCAAAATATATGAGGCAAAAGCTGATAGAACTACAAGGAGAAATAGAATAATCCACTGTTATAGTTGGCGAGTTTAACAACCTTATAACAACCGTATATCAGAAGTGGAAAGAATCAGCATCAACATAGTTGAAATCAACAACACCAAGTTCTCAGGAACTGCAGTTCAACAAGTTACCAGGTGGTCTAGATACTGCCAGTCCCTGAGACACTGCTGAATTCTACAAAAACTTCATGGAAATTTTAACACTAATACTCCCCAAGATCTTTAATGAAATATAAAGGAAAGGAGTACGCCCAAAGTCATTCCTGGAAGCTATTACTGACCTAATTCCAAAGCCAGACAAGAATCAAACCAAAAAAGAGAATGATAAACCAACTTCTTTAATGAGTACAGATACAAAAATCTTCAAGAAGATATTGGCAAACAGAATGCAGTGAATCATCAAAATGACCACACATCATGACCAAGTAAGCTTTATCCCAGGGATTCAAGGATGGTTCAGTATATACAAATCAAGTAGTGTAATGCATCACATAAACAGAAGCAAGGGCAGATATCACATGATAATCTCAATAGATGCAGGGAAAACTTTTGACAAAATTCATAATAAAAACATTGAAGAAAATAGGTAACCCCAGCACTCGGGAGGCTGAGACAGGAGGATTGTTGTGAGTTCGAGACCAGCCTGGGCTACAAAGTGAGCTCAAGGCCAGCCTGAATGACATAGTGAGACCCTGTCTCAAAAACAGCAGGGCTGGGGATCTAGCTCAGCGGCCTAAGCGCCTGCCTGGCAGCGCAAGGTTGTGAGTTCAATCCCTGGTGCTGCAAAGAAAAGAAAGGTATTGAAGGACTTTATCTCATTCTGACAAAAGCCATTGTTGACAAACCTATTGCCAACATCTTATTAAGTGAGGGGAAACTGAAAGTTTTCCCTCTAAAATCAGGAACAAGACAAGGATGTCCACTATCACCATCCGTGTTCAACATAGTACTAAAAAGATTAGCAAGAAAAACCAGGCAAGAAGAGAAATAAAAGTGGTGTGTATAGGAAAGGAAGAAGTGAAATTATCATCATTTGCAATGACATGATCTTCTACATAGAAGATAAAAAATACCCCAAACTATTCCTAGAATAAATAACCAAATTAATCAATGCAGGAAGATACAAAATCAGTAGTATTCCTGTACACCAACAGTGAACCCAGTAAGAAGGAAATTAGGAAAAATGCCATTTACGATACACCAAGAAAAATTAAGTACTCAGGAATTAACCTAACTAAGGAAGTGAAAGACCTCTACAAGAAAACCTACAGTACTCTGAAAGAGGAAATTGAAAAAGGCCTCAGAAAATGGAAAGATATCCCCTATCCTGGTTAGGCAGAACCAGTATAGTCAAAATGGCCATACTTCTGAAAATGATATACACATTTAACGCAATCTCAATCAAAATTCCAGCAGCATTCTTCACAGAAGTTCACAGAACTAGAGAAAACAATCCTAAAATTTATATGGAACCAGAAGAGACCCAGAATAGTAAAAGCAATCCTGGGTGACAAAAGCAAAGTGGGAGGCATCGTAATTCCAGACTTGAAGTTATATTACAAAGCTACAGTGATAAAAACAGCATGTTGCCTGCAATAAAACAGACATGAGGATTAATGGAACAGAAAAGAGAATGCAGAATTAACCCCAAGCACATTCAACTATTTGATCTATGACAAAGAGGGCAAAAACATACACTGGAAGAAAGACAACCTTTTTAATAAATGGTACTGGAAAAACTGGCCATTCATTTGCAGAAGATTGAATCTACACCCATATCTCTCATCATGTACTAAACTTAGATCAAAATGGATCAAAGAACTAAATGTTAAAACAGAAATATTTAACCTGCGGAAGATAATATAGGTAAAACTCTTGAAGTCATAGGCACAGCAACAACTTTCTGAACAGAACCCTGGATACACAGGAAATAGTACTGAAAATCAACAAGTGGGATCATATCAAATTAAAAAGCTGCTGTACATCAAAAGAAATAACCAACAGAGTGAAAAGACCTCCTGCAGAATGGGGAAAATTGCCAGCTACTCTTTAGGCCGAGGACTAATATCTAAGATACACAAAATTAGATGCCCCTCCAAGTGTAAAGACCCAATGAAAAAATAGGCAAGTGAAATGAATAGACCAAAAAGTACAGAAGAAAGGCCAATAAACACAGTAGAATGGCCAGTAAATACATGAAGAAAGGCTCAATATCACTGGATATTAGAGAAATACAAATTAAAGCAATGCTGAGGTTCCATTTTACCCCTGAAAGAATGGCTATCATCAAGAAATCAAATAATTAATGCTGGAAAGACTGTGGGGGAAAAGAAACCCTTCTCCATTGCTGGCAGGAATGTGAACTAGTACAACTAGTGTGGAAATAAGTATGATGATTCCTCAAAAAACTAAAACCAGAAATTCTATTTGACTCAACTATCCCTCTTCTAAATATCTTCCCAAAACAGTTAAAGACATCATATAGTGATACATACATACCCATGTTTATAGCAGCATAATACATAATAACTAAGTCTTGGAAGTAGCCTATACTTCCATCAACAGATACATGAATAAAAATGTGGTATTTACACACAATGAAGCATACTTGGCTATGAAGAAAGATAAACTTCATGCATTTGTATGAAAATAGATGCACCTTGAGATTATAATGTTAAGTAAAATAAGTCAAACATGCAGGCTTAAATAACACCTGAGTCTCTTATATAAGAAATCCAAAATTGCTGGGTGTGGTGGTGCACTCCTGTAATCCCAGCAATCGGGAGTCTGAGGCAAGAGGATTGTTGCAAGTTCAAGACCAGCCTGGGCTACACAGTGAGCCCAAGGTCAGCCTGAACTGCACAATGAGACCCTGTCTCAAAAAGACCAAAAAAAAAAAAAAAGGAAAAAAGAAATCCAAAAATTTAAATAAAGAGCAAAATAAAAGGTAAATAGTACGAAGTAAGGAGAGAGATCTTTCTCAGATAGGAAGTGGATCAAGAGATGGAAGGAGAGGGTAGGAAAGGGAAAGAAAGGGGTACAAAAGGGAATTAATATTGATTGAGCTATAATTAAGTACCCAATCTAAAATGGCACAGAGAAAGGAGAAGAGAGATATAAACAGCAAGATATAAAAGTTTAATGCGGGCACAGAGAGAGTTATCCAACAACTGCTGTGCTGGCTCTCTGAAGACAAAGGGCGAGGTTTGAACTTAAATGTATACTGATGGGGGAGGGCACAGGGCAGCTGATGTAGGTTGCTCAGCATGATGAAATTGAAGGTGATAGGATCATTTTTGGCATGCATGGGCTTTGGCAAAGGCAGCTGGGAAGAAGAAACTGTAGGGGTTTCTGGGAAGAAGGAGTCAGGCACCATTATGATTCAGCATTGGACCTTTGCCATAATGACTGGGCAAGTCTTGGGTGGGGGACCTATCAAATATGTGTTATATACATGTACCAACTCCCCTTAAGGAATGTAAACATGTACTGCAAACATACACTAATTAAAAGTAAATTAAAATTCTAGAGGTATGTAACTTCCATTCATATCTTGAAGAATTTTTGCATTAACCCCACATTTAACATAAGAAAACAAGCCATCATGGATTATAGTAGCAAAAACAACAAACAGGAGTAGATCACAAAGATATTTAGTTATTAAATGTGTTTAGTACAAAATGTAACATACGTACCTGTTCATAATAAGGGAGAAGTAAAAACAAAATTTAGTGTCCAACTTGGGAAGTTAGAAAACAATAACAGAATAAACATAAAGAGCATGGTTCGAAGTTGGCAATAAGGGTAAATAAGTGAAATATAAAACAACTATGCAATAGACAAACTAAACACCAACAGATCGCTGCTTAGTTGAAGTGATTCACATCTGAGATTGATATAGGGGAATTAAACTCCCAACCTACTGGATGTTCCGTATGAGTTTGTGTTCTCTAAAATCGAAGAATGAATTTTAGGAATAACAGAGGTTATGAGCAGGATATATTTATTGAGAGAAAGAAAGCTTCTGTCTGAGAGAGAGACAGAAGGGGTCCCAAGTGGGTTGCCAAAGATTCTGGTTTTTCGAGAGATTTTTATGGAGTAAAACCACGAGGTGAGATGGGCCCAAGATGGGGAAAACCTGGGAACTTGAAGGCACACAGGCATGAAGTTGGACAGAACTATGGTCAACCAATAAGATTAATTGTTCAGGTCAAAACTGGTCAAAATTGACCAAATCAGGGATGAATAGGGAAGTGAGTTACATATCAAGCAAGCATTCTTAAGGATTAATGACTCTTCCTGTAGGAGATTGGGATGGTCAAGGTGATCCATATCTGTTTAGAATGTCAATCCCTGTTATCTATACTTAGGGTGTGGTTGTATTTGTTTTGCCTTGTCTTGAGATCTGGCCCACAGTGGGAGGTGTCTGTCTTCTCCAAGGTCACAAGACATCTGGATCTCTCTGTCGGCTTTCTTGAGGGCCTGGCCCTATCTGACTGCCTATAATATTTCTAACTAACTCAGCTGCCTGTAACAAGATGATTAATAAAAAGGAAAAGCCACAAATAATATTAAGCATGGAAAAGAATATACAGAAATAGAAAATATTTTTTCAATTAGAATAAATTTGAAACAGATGAACTGGTCATTTTCTTAGAAAGCAATTACTTCATTGTCGGGAAGAGACAGAAGCTTTTTAATAGACAATTAGCCATTAAAAACATAGTGTCAGTAGTTTAGATTTTAAATTTGAATCATCACAGGCTTTCATTAGGAAAGAATTCAAATATCTTCTGTGTCATTTCGGATTTCCTCAGCCTCACCCATGCCTGAGGCCTTTGGAAACTTGTTTCTCTTGATTGCTGGCTTCGGCACCAACCCTGCGCGAAATCAAAGCTGCTCTCACTGGCCTAAGCAGTAGCAGTGTGGGACCTCACATCTGCTCCCGGAGCTTTTCCCTGATGCTCTACGGCTTCCCTGTTGGTGCTGACCCCCGAGACCTCCCAGGCATACACTCCCTGTGTGTGCAGCATGCTTTCTGGGACAAAGCTTTAAGCAATAAAATAATGAGGCAGGAGGTAGAGCAAACACAGGGAACAAGAAGGTGGTAGGTAAAAACTGAGAAACCAGATACAGCATTGACTACTGTATCAAAACATCAAGAAACCAACAGATAAAGGTCACCTTTTCCCTCAAGACCACCAAGCATGCGCAAAACCAAAAGTACAGGATTCTGGCCTTCATCCAGTTTCATTTGCATTGTGGTTTTGACCCCATGCACGTCTACGCAACCTCCAAAACCCCTCTGTGGGCTTTGGATGCCATGACACATCCTCTGAAAACCTTGCTGGTCAGAAACTCCCCCTCTTGACAGGTGGGCTGAGTCAAGTACCCCGCTGGGTCATGGTTCCTGTTTATCCCCGACTGTGGGTCTTCCAATAATCTCAGGACCTTAAGAGATGTTGTGCCTGCCCCGGCTGGAGCCTTGAGCTCTGTTCATTGGCCCGCTGCCTCCCTGGGGAGTATACTTTTGCTTTTAATAAATCTTCCTCTGGTTACTCCTGAGGGGCCTGCTCAGTTCTTTGGGATACCAAGAACCTGGATCTGGCTCCCCTCATAACAGTGAAAGCCAGTGGCTAAATTCATTATCCTTTTCCTCATGCACATGGCCCTGAAATGCAAAATCAAGCAATTAATCATACTTTTTTGTGGCATTGGCAATTGAACCCAGGACCTTCGCACTGAGCAACATCCCCAACCCTTTTTAAATATTGAATCAGTGTCTTACTAAGTTGCCCAGGCTTTGCCTGAACTTGCAATACTTCTGCCTCAGCCTCCCAGAGTGACACTCATACTTGAGAGCAACCCATTCATTAAGATAACTGCAAACGCCCTCTCTTGCTTTCCTCCTTCCAATACTTTTCCCTCACTCCTGCTTCCTGGAATTGTACTACTCAAGGAATTAGGAATACAAACTTTTTCTCAGGATCCTCCCTGTGGAGAACACAAGCTAAGAGGTTTGTCTCTAAGAGGCCCCCAGAAGCAGACCTTGTGATATGACCTCAAGTTTGATTGTTTATCCAAATTTGGGCCACATTTGTCTCACAATGGGGTCAGTGATTCCACGAATTCCTCCTAAGGTTATTTCCCTCCAACCCTTAGTAGATATTTGTGATAGATAAGCTTTATCATCTGGTAGTTCCCTAACATGTGAACTGGTCATCATTATGATGTAAGTGAGAAGTGGAAACCCTTGAAACTCAACACTATTGTTAGAGGAGTTGCAGATGATTGTACTGTTACTATAAACTTTGAGGGGGCACAGTGATTTATCCCTATCAACCTCCTCAACCATCATTTCATCTTCCATTATATCAATTCTGCTAGGAGGATGAGGGGGCCTTAACCAGACCCAACTACGAAAAATCTTAGCGTACTCATCAATCACCCACATAGGATGAATACCTTCATCTATTTCACCTGGGTTCTACAAAAAACATAACAAGATTAAGCCAGTGGGTGTAGTAGATTGAAAAATTGCTGGGCATGGTGATGCACGCCTGTAATCCCAGCATTCAGAAGGCTGAGGTAGGAGGATTGCCGTGAGTTCAAGGCCAGCCTGAACTGCATAGCAAGACCCTGTCTCAAAAAGAAAAAGGAAAAGGAAAAGGAAAAAAAATGCCCCAAACTGTAAGCCAAGTAAATCTCTTTTTCTTTATAAATTACAACAGACTCTAGTAGCCACCGGTCAATACTGGCTACGGAGCTGGAGTAATGTCCTGGAGGTCCCACATACTACCTGGTGCTAAGCCTGTTACTACATTGTGGGGAGGCCCATGTAGCCATTGAGTAGCTAAACTGGGCGGGGACCAGGGATGCTGGACCACCTGTCTGAGAGCTGCAGTGTCCTCAAGGAGACCAGCCTGGGCAGAGGTACATGGCTGGGGAGGTGGGGTAGAGACAAGGCACAGTTGCCCGGTGTAGCAGATAAAACTGCAGGATGCTTAATGAAATTTGAATTTAAACAATAGCATTTTTTTTTTGGTGCTGGGAATTTCACAGATGCTAAGAAGTGCTAAGCAATGCTAAGCACTGGGGGTGTGCCACCAAGCCACACCCCCAGCCCTAAAAAATAAGTGTAATAACGCCATGGAATATTCAGTACATACTTCTAAAAGTTATCTATTCACTGTCTGTGGTGGTACATGCCTATAATCCTAGCACTTGGGAAGCTGAGGCAGGAGGACTGCTGTGAGTTTGAGGCCAGCCTGAGCTACGTAGTAAGTTCAAGT
>RJWT010052861.1:0-10510 GCA_004365215.1 Cuniculus paca | reverse complement strand
AAACTTCATCACACTCATGTCCTGAGGGAACAGGAGGCAGAATGCACAACGATGTGGAAACAGAGAGGCCTCCTTGGTGGGCTCCGTGGTGGGGAGCTGATCCTGGGAGCCGTGCTGTGCCAGACAGGAAAGTCCTTCACTGCAGCTGGAGGAGCGCCAGAGAGAAGCTCCAAACTCCTCTCAGTGTCTCTCGAGCCCAACCCTATTCCATGGTTAACAGAACTACTAAATACTCTGCCAGCATAACCGCATAATCTGTCCATGACAAAAGAGATACTATGTCGAAATTTTACTCTTAAATGTTTGACAGACCAGCTCTGCACTGCAGGACAGGAGCCACCAGCAAAGGTGGCTGTTAGACACCCAAAGACTACCGGTCCAAACAGACTTGCTGTAAGTGCAACGCACACACAAGATTTCAGACACAGCGTGACAACAGTGCAAAATTTCCTGTAATTTTTATATTGATGGCATATTGAAATATTTTATATAATATTCTATAATGCGAAAATTAATATCTGGGCTTTTTTTTTAACCTGTTTTTAAATGTGGCTACTAGGAAATTTTCAATGGCGCATATAGTCTACAAGATGTTTCTGTTAGAAAGTGCTGATCTGGACCTGAGTTGTGAGGATTTATAGTAAGAGTAGTGAGAACTTGTGCTATTACATAACAGTGGTCAATCGTATCCTCCTACTTGGGGTCAGACGTGAGTCCAAGTAATGAATTCATTTTCACTGGGACACTTTGAGATAGGTACTATTGTTTTTTTCTATTTTACTGATGAAAAAACTGAGGCAAATAAAGGCTGAATGATTCACTCAAGGTCAGAATCTAAACAGTTAAGAACTGATCTAGATTATCTAGTGTAGATCTATATCACTTTTTAACTGTTACCTACACACACACACACACACACACACACACACACACACAGAGTGTCTATTTGATGCAGTCATCCAACTCTTGAACTTACTGGTAGAAATAAAACATAGCTATGCCATTAGTTGTATTCTATGAAGATACAGATATTTCTATAAAGGATGATCACTAATTTAGCAAAAAATGAGTTGCCACGAGTTTTAGGACAGTGTTTGAAGATCTAGAAATAATTTGAAAACAGAAGTCAAAAGGCAGGAGAAATAAATAAAACAGAGAATGATAAAAAAAAATAATAATAAAAAGAATTCTAAAAAGTATACAAATTAGAAAGGAAGATTTAGGAATGATTTTCAGTATAAAACTTTTTGAATGAGAACAGGTAGAATACAGTGAAGTCTCATCTTCAAATAACTAAAGTTTTTCTAGGTGAATGAGGAACCAACTCCACAGGTGTTATGATTTAGGTCTAAAGTATCTCCAGATGCCTCGTGTATTCAGAGGAAGGGCTTTGAGAAAGTGGCTGGATCTTAAGGATTCTAAATTCATCAGTAGATTAATCCATTCACAGGATCATGATTTGGTGTTATTACTGGCAGTCACTGAAAATTTAGAAGGTGGTCTAGCTACAGGGTGTAGGTCATAGGGGTATGGCTTTGGGGCCGGTGTCTTATCCCTGGCTGCCTCTTCCTGGCTGTGTCACACACTCTAGCTCTGTTTCCTGACTGCCATGCAATAAACAGCTTTCCCCACCACACCCTCCTGCAGTGACATCTGTGCACAAGAGTCAGCCAACAATGAACTGAAACCTCTGAAACCATGAGCCAAAATAATCCTTTCCTCATATAAATTGTTGGGGTTTTTTTTCAAGTATTTGGTAACAGCAATGAAAATCTAACACAAGAGGAATTCCTATTCGGATAGAAGACACATAAATCTGCAAAATAAATGGACTGGGGATTTGTAGAACAAAACTGCCTAATCTACTCATATAAAATTGCTTATTTGTTTGCCCCAAAAGTTATCTGAAAATCCTCTAGGTGACAGTTTTTACTTAAAGAATAACAGTCACCTCCTTTTATCAGCCACAGGACATGGGCCAAATTCCTGTGCTGTTATTCCTAGAAAGGACAACGCCTAGGATACCTAACCGAAACCGAGACAGAAGAGAAAGGCACGACATTCCCCAAGAGGTACCTTGTTGTTTATTTATTGCTTTTTTCCACAGCTGCCCCGAGTGCCGCGTAGCCAACCACAGCAGCAGCAGATACCCAAACTTCTCTGGGAGACATTTGCGTTGGCTGCAGCAGACTTCAGTTGTAGATCTATTGAAAATGACTCCACTTTGCAGCCTCTCTGGATGATTCTACCCCTCTGCAGCCATCCGTAGTGAGGCCATGAGAGCTCCTCCCCTACCCATCACTAAACAGAGCGCCCA
Source organism: Cuniculus paca (assembly GCA_004365215.1). Classification (NCBI taxonomy): domain Eukaryota; kingdom Metazoa; phylum Chordata; class Mammalia; order Rodentia; family Cuniculidae; genus Cuniculus; species Cuniculus paca. The sequence continues at coordinate 8,193 of RJWT010052861.1, read as the reverse complement.
ACTCTGCATGCACATGACCCACTGATTTTTTCCTACATAAGCAACCTGCCCTATACCATCAGTGGGTCAGCCCATGCATGGCTTCCCCTTATGCTACAGCAAAAATCCTAAGCAAATGTCTTTCTGATGGTCTATTTTTACCCACGTGTGGCTTCTATCTTGCATACAGTGGGCTGAGCTAGTATACTAATTGCTGGTAGCACCAGAGTCTACTGGCATTCAAAGTGAAGAAGAGCCCAAGCCGATAACATTGAAGGAAGTGACCAGCCGGAGCCTGATATGCAGCAGTACAGAACTGCTGAAAGCTGCCACCTCTGGTTGCCAAGAGAGTTCCCAAGACCTGCCAGTAGCTTCTGGCTCCAGCTACCAGGAGAGTAACAGAGGAAGGGGGCATTAACATGAAGTTCTAATAGCCATTGGCATTCAAAGGTCAAAGCTGTTAACCCTAAAAAAGTTGGTTTTACTGAGGAATGGATAAAAAAGATGTGGTACTTTTATACAATGGAGTACTACTCAGCTATAAAGAAGGATCACATTGAGGCTTTTATAGGTAAATGGATGTGACTTGAGACCATACTCATAAGTGAAATAAACCAAACACACATGTGTAAACACCACATTGTCTCCCTAGTGTAAGAAACTGAAAGACTCAACAAGATACAAAATCCCCAATAAATATGGGGAAAAGGTTCTGAAGTCCCATAATGCTTTTATTCTTTGATTTGATTGGTTTAAGTCTGTTTTCTACTATTTCATTGCAATATGTGAGAAAATATGAACAGCTTTTTTGAAGAAAACAAAGGACATTAAGGTAGCCATTGTTGATTTCTTATTGTCTGATTTGAAGGCCTGTAATGCTTTCACTCTTTTGTTTTATCTGGTTTTATATTATTTTGTTTTGTTTGAGTTTATTGCATGTGAATGTATGAACAACCATTTTGAAGAAAACAAGAGACACTAGGGTAGACATTGTTAATCTCCTATTGTTATGTTTTGAAGATCTGTATTGCTTCCAGTGTTCTGTTCTGATATTCTTTGTTGTGTTTAACTCTGTTCTGTTTTGTTTTGTTTTGTTTTGTTTTGTTTCATTCTCTTTAAAACACAAAAAAAATTTTTAAAAAAGAGTTGATCTTTGCCTAGTCTTGATTTCAGTACCAATTGAGCAAAAGGATCCTTGACAGATGATAGAAGGGTCTTAGCTCTCTTTTATACTAAAAGTGTCCACATTTGCAGTGTCACTCCAGGCCTGACAGATTTCATCATAAAGCATATACAATTAGTCTAAGTGTCACTGCACAATTGCATTGTAGCCACGTCCTCCAGCAGACAGGAAATCCTGCGGTAGGAGAGGTAACACTGAACCAAGTCACTTGCCTGGAGTCAGAAGACATGTACTGAAGTCACTTTGTTTCTTATTTCCTCAAGAAGTTTAACACATTTTATAGCTTCAAAGGGTCTCATTTCTAAAGTGAAACAATGAAAGAAGAGGAACAAGTTTGTATAGAGGCTAAAAATTCCCACAACAGGGTGGAAATCCTAGCTCTTCAAGTTTAAAATTTTGGGCCCATTACCTCTTGGAGCTTTTTTCTTCATCCATAAGATGTACATAATCATGCCCATTTCACCAGACTAATGAAACAAAGGAATGAGATGACCTTTGCAACTTCTTTAACAGACTGCCTGGCACACAGTACAAATGCAAAAATAATTCATAAAAATTAGACTATGATGAAACTTCTTTGTAGGTCAGAGATCCTATGGATTGGCTAAAATTTCCTTTCCTGTTATATCTCTTTTTCTGGCCCAAGTCCATTTCTTATTAAAACACTACAACTTGGTTGGTGATGAGGGAAGAACTTATTCAGTAATTTTGAGCAACAAAACAACAAACCAACTGACACCAACACTTCAGAAATGATTTTAAGTAGTAAAGCTTGTCTTCATCTTTTCAGTGGAAGAAATGAGAACATTTACTCAAGGTCAAGTATGTCAAAAAGCCATCCAAGAGAGACCACAAAAACAGTCTCTTTTCCATGTCCTCTGACTATACTTGTTAATAATGTGTAAAAGTTACTAGCAAGTTTATTATTTCCCTCTCATTTTGGCTTTTTTCAATTATCACTATATACATATGATACCCTGCTCAAACCTAAGACTAAATATTAGGCAAGTCCCATATCTTCTCACTGCCAGAAGCCTGTTTTAGATACTTCTCTAAAAATCAGAGCCTTATTTATACACTTTAGACCATTACTACAAAATGTAACATATAAATTAGATATTTTAAAACCCCACAGTTGAATAATAGTGGCAGCACTCAAAACCCCAATGCAACATCTGCATAATTGAATTACTAGCATTTATATGGGTCTAATGAAACCCAACGAGAGTTTGCTTATTTCCTACCAAGTGCAGAAGAGAACAGGATTCTTATTTGCCCTTACAAATAAAGTTTATTTTCAAACCAGACACTACAGTTGTGTTCTTTTAGAATTCCTAGGTGTAATGAGAGAATGGCAGAAAATTTCATGAGAAGGAAAAGAACTTGATGAAAAATTAGTTTTTCTAAAAGAATTGCCCAAAATACTTGCATTTATTATATCTTTGCATTACTTTCTGGATCTTGACAGATCTGCTTCTTCATTAGAGTGTCACCTCTGCTTAAGATTAACTTCATCAAGGTCAGAATTTTCCAAAGCAGTTTCTGTGTACTCTGTAGAAAGAGGCAGCTGATACTTTTGACCATTCCATACTGATTAATCAATGAGCACCTGACAAGAGTCCAGAGTACTGAGAAAAGCACTGGACATTTTACCACCATACTGATGGGATTTTAAATACATTTGTCAATTTTCCCAAATTTCAAATGAAGAAAACCTTGAGTTTACACTTGAGGATCAAAGTGCAACAATACAACTACCAGGCTTTCAGAATGAATCAGAAAATTCTAATTAGCAAGCCGGAGCTCCTGATACTAGTCACCATTTTTTGAAGGGCAGCTTGAATCAAAGGACCTTCTTATAGGAGCTTTAAAGAGTCTCATCATGTAACTTATGCTGGTTTTGAGCTTGTAGTGATCCTTCTGCCTCAGCCTCCTGAGTGCTGCTATGAATGTCTTAAATGGACTCAAAACTTTCTTGGGAACTCACATTTTTGGACCCTGCAATTCTTTGGTCAAAAATGACCTCATTAGAATAGTTGTTTTTTAGGATTGGGGCAGATAGTTTAGATCTTTGATAAAGTTCATATAAACTAAGGTGAAGTTCAAATTTCTATCTAGATAAGAACAGGAATTAGGAAACAGACTTTAGGTGGAATAAATAATGAATGATGAGGTTTTTAGGCTCATGTTCATAACTTTTATTGTAAAACATGTTTATTAATGACTTAATCAGTGGCCATTTCAGTCACATTTTAATTTTTTTATAGTTAGCATCTGATATTTATTTATTCCTACCCTAAGTAAAGTTCATATATGAAATCCTAGTTTCTCAAAAACAGGCACAACTACTAGGTTCCTTACAAAGCATCCCTCACCAGATGATTCAATTAAATGTAACTATTAAGAGCATGAGCTTTCACGTCAGAAAGACTTAGTTTTCAGTTGTGCTATTTAGCTGTGGTCTGATATTAGACAAGCTGTTTTACCCCATCAGCTTTATCTATGAGATGCTATAGTAATTGAGAGTATAAATGAGGGTGCATATACTACACCAGGAGCTCACTGCTCATTTACTATCATTTGTTGTTATCAGAACATAAGTTTTCATGGTCCATCCATTTAGCATCCTGATAATGTATTATCCTTCCTATGGAAAACAAGAGATTTTATTTTTCAATTAAATCTTTGTTGTGATTAGCAGTTGCTTACATTTCAGCTTGTTTTTCTTTCCTGAACTGATGATTTTGAATTGCTCCTTCCCCACACCATCATCTCAAAACAAGAAATGGACAGAACTGGGTTGGTTTTCCTAATTAGCTCATCTCACAATGAATGAATATTGTTTATAAATATTACTAGGACAAATGAGGGCCCAGCATCAATACTATATCCTGTTTTAATAATTAGTACTGAAAAGATTTGTCCAAAGATAAAAATATCTTGAAATGGAATAGATTTTATTAGAGTGGTGTCCTTCGATTCCTTGCAGTTTTTCAGAGTGACATTTTAAACATAACATAGTGATCTATCAGCAAAAATTATTTTGAATAATCCTGAGTTTATTTTCAAATTCTGTTTAGTGTAAAAAAATAGAAATGACTGAGTTTTACTATTACATAATGTATGAATCTCTGGCAATATCACACATCTCCCCTCCAAAAATATACAGTTTTACATATCAATTAACAAACAAAATTTTAAACATCATAAAAAGAAATTATATGAGTTGTAACCAACTATGTTCCCCATCATAAAATGAGTTTTTCAATATTAGTATTCCACAGGATCTGTTTGTTTGGCACTCAGAAGTTTTTCTTCAGCACAGGGAGTGAATAAGCCAGAAAAAAATTGGAATTTTTTTAAATGGATTTTTTAAAGATAATAAAACCCAACAAAACAAAACAGAATAATTCCAATCAAAACAAAGCAGTTAAATTGGTACAGAACATCAAAGCAGGATACTAGGAAAACAACAATTGCTACCATAGTATATCTCGTTATCTTCACAGTAGTTGTCCATTCCATCAGATATAGCAAAATCGAACCAAAACAAAACAGAACACTGAATAAAGCAAAACAATTAATCAGAACAAAACAGAACAGTGAGAATGATATTGGATTTCAAAGGCAAGATACAAGGAAATCCCCCATATTTGTTATATTGCATACGGTTATCCTCCTTATAAACTGCTCAGATCACTGGCCCCAGGCCTGCAAAATCAACCAAATGATGCAAGCATTCAGTTGCTTTTTGTACCTCAGTTACATTGCCTGGGGGAGGGTGTCGATTCTCACTCCGTGAGCAGGAAGGCTCATGAGAGGCACTATCTGACTTTTCCCTTCCTAGGCCCTGAATGGCTTGTGCAGCTTACCAGAAAGGCTGGCTAGTTGGCTTCTTGGTGGGCTCCTCCCAGTCCCAGAATGGCTGATTCTCAGGAGGCACTGACTTTTTTTTAAATGGGGTTTTGAGAAAAAGAAAACCATAAAGTGGTCTCACCTATGTGTGAACTTTCCAACAATTGGTTTAGATTCAAATATATCTTATCAAAATTAAAATACATATTAAATATGACCTTGATTTACCAAGGGTGTACATATTCATACAATATGTATGATTTTTTAATAGTGAATGTATACATTTTTAAAAGTTTTTTACAGTAAAAGACAAATTCTAATGCCCCTCAAAATACTCTCCCTTTCTTCAGACACATTTATCACATCCTCTTGCCACCTCCTGAAGCATTTCTGGAGTCTCTTTCATGAACATCTTTGGAGCTGTCCTGGATGCCTCAGGTCCCGAAACAACTCAAAATGTTTACCTTTCATGGTTGTTTTGACTTTGAGGAAAATCCAAAAGTCGCTCTGTGCCACATCCTGCGAATAAGGTAGCTGAAGACACACTGTAATGCTTCTATCAGCCTACCATTCTGTTGGATGACCCTCACCATATTGTTTATCACACCTCATTAAGACACTCATGAAGGACTTCCAAAACTGCTTCAGAAAGTGGCAAGAATGATGGGACGAGTGGGTTGGAAACAAAGTAGAGTATTTTAAGGGAGATAAAGGCAATTAATCAATAAAAAATTTTAACTACTTTAAGTACACACCAAATTTTTATCAGGCCTTGCACATATAATATTCATATGCACAGTAATCTGAGACAGCCTGTTGCTATTTAATGATAGCAACACATGCATGGTTTCTAGCAGTCAGTTCCTAAACTAATGACCTCTGTACTGAATTCAGGTGATTCAGTCCATGGTAGAACAAGTTGACACAGCAAAATGGTCTCAGAGTTGAATCGCCAAAGCTTTACCAAGGAATTCAAAAGAAAACAGCAATGAAATGTCTTCTATCTCTCTTTTTTTTTTGAAGAGAATAAAACAAATACAAAATAAAACAATGTTCAATCAAAACAAAGCAAAGAATGTGATACAAGACTTCAAAACAAAACAAAAATAAACCAACAATGATTACCATGTTGCCCCTTGCTATTTTCAAAATAACTTCCCATACCATCAGGAATAATAAAATCAAACACAACAGAACAGAATAAAACCAATCAAAACAAAACAATGAAAACAATACAGGACTTCAAAACAAGGCAGCTGAAATACTATAGTGGCTACTGTAATGTATCCTGTTATCTTCAAAGTAGCTGTTTATATCATCATGTCTTCTATCTCTTCTAAACAATAGTAATAATAGTGGTAACAGATGCAGCCTGAGTCTTCATCCCAAGCATCATCCAAGCCATCAAATGGTTTACAGAGAAATAGGAAATCTTCTGAAAACCTCTAAAGTAAAGATAATAATGCCCCCTCCTCCTACCAAAGATGATAATGCCCTGTCTTCATCCCTCAAATCACTGTATTGTCTTACATGGCAAAGAGACTTTACAGGTGGAATTTAGCTAGACTCTTGAGAAGGGCAGATTTTCCTGGATGATCTGAGTGAGCTCAATGTGATCACAAGGGTCCATACAACTGAAGAAAGGAGGCAGAACTGTAGGTACCAAAGAAGGAGATGTGGTGACAGAAGCACAGATCGAAGTCCTATGGCTCCATGAGCCCAGAATGCAGGCAGACTCTAGAATCCTAGAGCAGTGAGGAAACACTTCCTCGCTAAGGTCCCACCTGGGTAGGCCCAGAGGCAACTGAAGGTACAGGACAGCAGAAACTGGGTTATTAAAAATCAAGAAGCCTCCCTAAAGGGTGGCAAATTTGTCAAGTGCGTTTCCCTTTATCATTAAAATAGTAATGTTTGCCCAGAAATTTATGAACATAGAAGAACTCCAAGTATGTTTTCAGTGGGCAAATACTTGTGTTTTCCTAAATGCATGATGCAGAGATCAGGATTAAGAGCCAGAGACCACTGGGGGTAGAAAAGTATTCATTTTGAAACAATGGATCAAATCCAAATGTCATGGTGCAGCTTGAATTCTAGCGAGCCTGATGGTTTTTGAAAAGTATCTGTTAGAATTACTATCCATGCCAGGCTCCAGGGTAAAAACCACGAGTAGGAATTGATCTGTTGTATTTTATAAAATCCAAATGCTGTTTTTCTGTTCTAAAGACTTCTTAAACAGGATCTGAAATATGACATAAAGGAAGAAATCAAGACAGTGTGTTTTAACCTTCTCAAACTGTCTGGTCACAATCTCTCCCTCTTTCCCTCCTGAGGGCATCAAGCAGTGCCTACTTCCCACCGCCTAAGGAGCTGTGACTCCTGGGAAAGGCTATTTATAATTCATCCATTTCTGGACCACATTTGAAAATATCCAAGAATGGCCAAAGCTTTGGAGCTAAGCATGCCCTGGTTTGGTTTCACTGAGCTGAGAAAGAATTAGTGAGAAAAAGCAAAGGGAATTCAAATGTTTGTCACCTCATTATTGCTTTGTGGGGGACCCTTAAGTATTTAACAATATTCTGTTTCTCTTCTCTCTCTCCTTTTCCCCAAAGTAACCAATCTGTCACTCTGACCAGGTGGAAAATCCCTTTCCCCTCTAAAAGGGACTTCAAAGTTCAGTGGCTTCCTAGGCTCCCAAATTTCTTTTACACTGGCTTCACATGAACTTGAGATTTCTATCCCTAAGATCTAGAGTTGACCAAACAGGTTCCAGTAGGAAGAAATGACAAGGCCAAGACAGTAGCCTTGGGAAGTCTGTGAGCTAATCTTGGAGGTAAAGGGAATTTAAAGCCCACAAGCCTCTGTTAAGTCCTGTGGCAGTGCCTAGAAAAGCATGTGCATGTTTGCTGATGCAGATGGGTTGGAAGAGTAATGGCAGAGGGACTGGAAGAGCGGTCTCAGGCAAAGCTTGAGCTTGTTGCAGCAATTCCTATGGAAATTCTGGAAGAGAAGAAACATCTGGGGAAAACCTTCCTGGTGAGGATTTCAAAGAGGGGCTGGAGAGAGTGACTGTTAATTGTAGTGTCAGTTTTAATAAGAAACACCCAGGAGATTGGCTTAGCACTGTTCTGGGTGCATCTGGATGATTGGCTTACTGACAATGAAAGATCCACGCTGGG
>RJWT010052860.1:0-10502 GCA_004365215.1 Cuniculus paca | reverse complement strand
CATTTACTTTGGTGAATTGGAGTGGACCATCACCAAGTTAGGAAGTTGGGGTCTTAGGGGATCATAAAGCATGAACTTACCACCTCTCTAAAGGACATAAATATTACTTCCAACAATACAGGATGTCTGGAGTTTACAGTCCCACCAGTAACTTTAATTCTGAAATATCTTTGGTCAGTGCCTAACAGAAATCCAGTTCTGATCACTAACACATATGACAGACTTTAAGAATTTTTAATTTTCAGTCTTGCAATTCTTTTAGAATTCTAAATTCACTAGAAAGTTATATACCTGAATATTACTCTGGTTCTTTAGAAAAGTAGTCTCACAAATTATGATTTAAACCTATGCCCTCATTTTTATATCAAAAATTTATATAATTAATACATACTAGAAAACATCTTATTTTGTAAAGATGTGTCTACTATCATGACCAACATCCCAAAGATTCACAGCATAGACATTTTCTAGAGGTCAGCTCCAAGATGATTCTGTACAATACACTTATTACATTACATCTGAGAGCTACATAATCCAACCTCCTTCCCTTTTCATCCTAACTACTAAGTCTTATAGCTAAAAGTAGAAATTTTCCTCAACCTGAGTTTTCTGGAATAATTATTCAATGTCCTTCATTACCAGATCTTTTCCTTGCATTTTTATTTCACTGATTTTAAAGAATTATGGTACATTGTCGCAAATGTTTTCCAAGTAGAAAAGGTAAAAGTAAATACTGTAATGGAATGAACAATCTACTAAATTTTTGTTTTTAATTCATTTATTTTTAATAATATTTTGCCAAAGTACCCATAAAGCTTTTTAGTTTAAGACGTAATCCTCAAATTAGTTTTAGACTTACAAAATATAAATTGAGCTGCCAAGAGTTAGTTAGCGTGCCTTAAATTATGAATTTTCCTGACTGTGCTTTTATTGGGGGTTTAATCAGAGACTATTGTAAGAGTTTCTAATCTGGGTTCTAAGCATTTGGCTTTATTATACAGCTGAATGAAAGAGAACAGAGGGTTACAAAGTAGAAAATACATTTATTTTTAAATTGAATAACATTATAAATGTAATAACACTGAATGCTAAGAAGCATTAGGCAGCTCTGCCGGTTCCTGCTTCATGAAGCCTAAACAAAACTGGAGAAATGGGTAAAGTTCTTGACGTCCACCTCAAGGCAATTCCTAGGACTAGGAAGCTAAAAATTCCAAGGTACAAGTGAAATGATGTCTGAAAGCTGTGTTACTGGCTGTGCCACTGGGTTTGCCGAGGGAGCATCAGTGACTACGGCTCAGTCACGGGTCAGGCACTTCACAGTAAAATCTGTCATCTGAGGAGGTCTGAAATGGGTCTGGAACTACCAGTGTGGGCCATAGGGGTCCCCATGGAAAACAACAGGGACTTCCCACCTGACTGTGTCTTGAGTGAGGCTCATTCCCAAGAGAGAGACATGAGCAACCCGAGCGTGCTCTGAGAACACTCAAATCCTCAGACACACAACCTGACGGCCTGCTCTATGGGTGGACTACGTGAGGCTGAAGACTTAGGAACCATGATAAAAGACAACGGACACAAACAAAAGGAGAGCTGTCAACATCCAATCCTCTTTCCTGGCATCATGTGAATCTTTAATGCCATTCAAGGATTTACAGTAGAAAAATACATTCCCCAAAATAACTTCAATACATTTAACCTTAAATTTAAAAAGTAAACGTTTGTCCCCCAGTATATAGGCTGCAATGCACAGCAAACTAGAAAAACAAAATTTGTAAACCAGCGGCTGACTTGAGAATGGTTGAGCAGTCCTTTGCCCCAGGGAGGCTGCCCGCCCAGCTCCCTCTGCTAAGCAGAGTCTCTTCCGTCTTTATATCCTGCCTGCGACAGTGTCTCTCCAGGCTGCTTCGGTGACTAAAGCGGAGTAGCCGGTGGCAGCTTCATGGCTAATTTTCTAGTGCTGGATATGAGCTTGAGAAATGCATATGAGAGAAAGGGAAGGTGGGAAAGCTAAGCCAAGTCCTTGACTCTCTGCATTGCGTCACCTGCTGCTCACAGCACTGGGTTAGTAGGGAGCTGGTTTATTTGCTCTTCTTGCCTCCCCTTTCATCACACCAAATCTATGCCAAACATGGAGTTCATTCTACCAGAAATTTATACGCTTTTCCAGCTCCTTCTCCTGAAATGGTAGGTTCGCTGAATTGTCTGCTGATGAGAGACAGGTTACAGCCTTCTTCCTGAGGCATCTGGGTTTCCAAAGAAGTCTCTTGTAAACTAAAAAATTTCCAAACCCCCAAATAAGCAAAGTTTGGATTTATTTGTAAAAGGATTTATCTCTCACTTGTGAAAGAGAGATTTTCCAGGCACACCTCAAATTATATTGTCCACAGTAGAAAGATTTTCAAATAGCTCTGCTCAGGTCAGGTTGCAGACTAGAGAATATTCAAGGGACAGAAAATGATAATCTTGGGGGAAAAGATCCATATCTCTTGTGAGAAATACAGCCAGACTTTGTGTAAGAATTATCACTATCAGAAAGTGAAGGCTTTCATCTAATATTTGAAATGATATTAAGAGTTGGTTGATTCAATTTGATAAATATCCAAGGAGATTCTCTTAGACCTTTACCATGAGATACCAGAGTATACAAAAAATAAGTAAGACATCATGCCTGCCCTAAAAGTGTCCAGTCTCGTAGGGGAAATAGACACATAAGAAACAATTCAATGTGGCCCATGCTTTAATAGATTTTATGCAATGTATGATCACAAAGATTAAAGAGTGAAGAAAAACACTTCAAATATCTGTAAGTATGGAAGAGACATCTTTACTCCAGAAATGTTGAGATTTTACATTAAAAAATTAATTAATATGCTATATTATCTTTGACTCTATTCTGTTTTGTTTTGCTTTGTTTTGTTTTGTTCTGTTCTCTTTAAAATAAAAAAATTAATTAATATATGTTTGCTACACATAATGAATACATTAATTGTGCATAGCTGGCATATGTCCATTACACATTTTAATTCTTTTTACATCCCCTTTCTCTGTTCCTCCTCTCATTCTCCCAACATCACTTGGTCCCCTTCCCATTTGCAAAAGATCTATCTTTTTCATATAAAAAATTTTAATGAGGCTCATACTAGGAAAAGGGAAGAAATAGAGAAATGAAGCAAAAATGAGGTGTGTAGTTTGAGCATGTTCTGTTGCAAAAGATTTTTGCTTTGCCTTTTAAACTGGAAGCCATTTCAGACAGATGCAGAATTATTAACTGTATCACAAGAATAAAAATAAACAGAGCATGGAAGATGATTGTGCACGTTAATATTAGAACATAATTTCAATGAAACCTTGGTCATTTAATACATTTAGGGTAAGGGCCAGGGAACCAGAAGGTGAATGGGAAAAGAAAATGACTATATAGAAGGAAAATCAGATAAAAGCATTACTAAATATTTCAACAGAAGCGGAGCTAAGGCAATAGCACAAAAGGCAGAGCTGCAGAAGTAGATGATTTATTAACACAGCTACTAAATTCTGTGTCAAGGATAATTCTGAGGTACAAAGATTGAAATTTAGAGACAGTAAAGTAGAAAACACAGAGAGTGAGGAGTTTAGAGACTAGATTCTAGTTGTGGATGCACTGCTAACAAATAAAGAGGCCTCTATGGACCTCATCTGTGAGATGAGGTATGCTTGAGGCTCTCTAAGTTTCCTTCCACCTTGTTAAAAAAATGGTACAGCTGAAGCATGAGTAAAATATCCATTCATTCATTTCTTTTCAAGATATTGAACACGTATATCACATGTACCGGGCATGTGGGACTATGATAGAGAATAAGGAACTTACACTCTAGCAGGTAAGACAGTCAAATGAGATGAGAAAGGGTAGGAATAGTGCTCGGGCTGCTGTTAATTTGGCTTTGAGCACTACAGTAGTCCAAGATGGCCCCCAATGATTTCTGTCTTGGGTATTCAAATCTTTCTGTGATTTGTTCCCATACTGGGTCAGGGTAGGTCTCCTTGACAAATAGCATATAATAGAAATGATGACAAACCACTTCCAAGATTATTAGGTTATAAAATACTGCAGCTTCAATCCTGGATAACTCCTTCCATACATCTATTAGCACCCACATCGGTATTTCAGTGGCTTCTCTGCCCTTGCTCTTGCTCTGGGGAAAGCAGTTGCCATGTGTGAACATCCCTATGGCACAGAGCTGAGGCCTGCAGCCATCAGCCACTGGGAAACGAGGCCTTCCATAAGTCGTATGAATGAGCTTAAAAACTCACGTATTCCTGCCCCAGCGAAACCTTAAGACGACTACAGCCTTGACTCAACAGCCTGACTGCAACCTTGGTTAAGTGCCCAGGCAGATGGCTTTACCATTCCCAACTTTCAGGAACTATATGAAATCACAAGGATTTGTGTTTTTGAGCTGCTAAATTCAAAGTAACCTGTTACACAGCAATAAGTAATTAATCCAAGTATAACCACATGTGAACTTCTTTGTTTAAGATGTTCAGGAGTTAATACACATAGAAGCTAGGAATGAGGCTGATGGAAGTTAAGATACCATCAACAATAGAGCTGGGAGGAGAACCAACATCTTTGGACCTCATGTTCAATGCTCCTTTCACTCTACTACACTGACTCCCCAGTATGGAGTAATTTCATAGATAAAGAGATAAAGTCCAAATAGATTAAGTAAATTTCTCAAGATTCTTCAACAAACAAGTCGCTGAGCCTTTGCACTAACCTATCGAACATGGCTCTTTGTAGTAATCTTTTCCCTATCCTCAGTCTTCACTGACCTCAATATAATTAGCTGAGTGAAGATTAAAAGAAACCAGGGCCATCCTTAAAAGCTAAACTGGGGTGCTTGCCTCAGGCCTTTCCATTCCAGGTGAGCTCTGTATTAGTGGTTTGAACTTAGCAACTTAGTCATCCATTTATTCAACAAGGTGTTTTCGTTCTTTGACATCTATTCAAGCAAAATATGAGGGTTATATGAAACACAAAGTGCTTGGATTTAGGAACCTCATTAGAAACAAAAAACAAATATGATGAACAGTTATAATGAAATCAGTGTATGATTTCACTGCCTACTGAATGAACAAGGGGAGAGAACGCATACAACAAGCATTCAAAAAATCATAGACTTGGCCAGGTGTTGTGGCGCACTCCTATAATCCCAGCACTTGGGAGACTGAGGCAGGAGGATCATTGTGAGTTCGAGACCAGCCTGGGCTACAAAGTGAGCCCAATGCCAGCCTGAACTGCTAATGAGACCCTGTCTCAAAAAGACCAAAAAGAAAAAGACAAAAAAAGAATCATAGACTCTAAAACTGAAAGAGTGAAGGAAATCTACTGTTCTCTAATAAAATCATACCCCACCCTCAGGCAATGGAATCTAGACCTATAAACTCCTCCTCATTTCCTAAAAGTTGCTTTCTCCTCCAGAAAAATCCCATTCATTACCACTGCAAGTACTACCAGACCCCAGGAGACACTGCTCTTTTCTTTCTTGTTTTAGGTGTGATGTGGTTGTTGGGCAGAGGAATTTGAAATCTGTTGCTATAATTGTTGAAAGTTTTTGAGCTAAGGTTACATCAGAGATAAGAACGGAGATGTCAGAGGCAGGAGAGTTAACGTCAACACCCGCTGGTCTGTCTAGGTCAGTTGAGCAGGACTGCCACCTTGTGACAGGCATGGGCAGCAGGCTCTTCTGATGTGGGAGGCTGAGATCAGAAGGGGTTATGTATGGGTCAGTGGCCCCACCACCTTGAATGTGCCCAAGCCTGTTTGATAACAGAAATGAAGCACAGTAAGATCTGCTAGTACTTAGACAGCAGACTGCCAAGGAATGCCGAGTACTTGGTTTAAAAAAGAAATAATAGAAGCTTAGCCGTGCTTGACTGACTGGTAACTAGCAGTGTTTTCATCCTATGTAAGTCTCCTTTTTGTTATGGTGACAAAATACCTAAGGCAGCCAACTTTTAAAGGAAGCAAGTTTATTTGGCCCACAGTGTTGGTGGATGGAAGTCTAAACAGCTTGATGTAGGCTTTGACAAGCATCCCCACCCAACTACATCACATCATTACAGGAGTATATGTGTACATACCTCTCTATGTGCTCTCCCTCCCTCTCCTCATAAAACCATGAGAATTCAGTTATGGGGCTCCTAATGCATGACCTAATATAATCCAGTCAATTCCCACAGGCCCCACCTCTGAACACCAAAACTGCATTAGGTTTCAACTCTCTCAACACCATTAACATGTGACTTTGGGGCCCCTGCATGGTTCAGGAGGACAAATCATATTCAAGCCACAGCACTGACTTAAAGGGACCCTGTTTTAGCGTGGTGAAGAGATGGTAGAGATAAGTGTGAACATTTTAAGAGGGTCAATGTACCCCTAGGTTTTCAATGTTTCTAGCTATCTGGCTTACTTGTTTTGAAGTCACAATAAAAATATAAGAAACTATGTATTTTCCCATCCAACCATATATTTATATTCAAAGAAGATTTTGAGATGACGACCACCAAAAGTAAAAAGAACAAACTGGGAGGAGCAATGTAAAAAAAAATTTGAGCTATGCATGTTCCAGTCAGTAAATAGTCAAGTCTGTCTCCACCCCGTGAGGCCCCAGAGACACCTTGACCTTACTATGTCCCAAAAGACATTGCTTGTTTTCTCCCTTATACCTGTCCCTCCCAATGTATTCAGTGATCGGCACATAACACCACCATTTACCCACCTAAGTAGAAAGTCGAGGAGCCATCTCTGACTTTCCTTTTCTCCTTTCCTACCCCCCAGTCAATCGCCATACTGTCTGTTCTACCTCCTGAATATCTCACCAATCTGTGTCTTTCCTTTCACGTTTACTATGCCAGTCTCAATCCAATCATTATCTCTCCCCTACATCAACCATGTTCCTTGAAATGTCTCTCATGGAAAGTGTTGCATGACTGTGTCAGGGTCCTGGCAGGAAGCCGGATGTACACTCCAAAGGGCTTACTGACCACACTTAGACGACAGGACTCTATGCAGACATGAGCAGGCTAAGGGAACCAGCAAGGAAGGGGTATGCAAGAAGGAAGTCATTGCCATGTCTAGGCAAGGAGGGTCTGTAGCTATGGAACCCAGAGTGAGCTGTAGCCACAGAAAAGGCACCACCGCCTGTCCCCAACACAAAATATTCCACGTTAATCAACTTGATTGATACAGTGTATACATATTTCAAAACAATGTGTTGCACATGAAAATTAGATACAATTTTTGTCAATTTAAAATTTTAATAATAGGTAAATTGAAAAAAGGGACCTCCCATCAAGAACCATGATCTCAGGTAGAGCCACCAGCAAAGCAAGGCCCAGTGAAAAGGGTATGGCTTTCCTGTCCCCTCTTCTCACCCTCTGATCTGCTGGTGTCCCCCACTGGCTTCCTAACAAGAAACAGGAGGCAAGAGAGTTGGGTTGGGATGCTTCCAAAAGATCAGCTTCCTAAGGCAAAGGAGTAGATTAGATCTGGAGAGGCAAAGAGAGAATACCCACAACTGAGACATTTCACAGTACTCATTTGCACATTAAAATACTGTTAAGAGACCTCTGGCAAAGAAATATCTTCAGATTTGTTACTTAGTGTTTTCCTGATCTTCCTGAATTTAATCTTTCCCAGCTGCATTTACTTCCTAATTGCAACCAGATATACCTTCCTAAAGCATAAATCTTAGTGACCTACTTCCTTGCTGATAAATCTGTTGATGGCTGTCCATTACCAGAGAAGACACACCTTTCCCCAGCACTCATACTATAACCTGCTCCAACACACACTCACACCCCACCATTAAGGACTTCTGCCTGTGTCACCTTCTTCTCTACAATTTACACTCCAGCTCACTGATCTCCTTGAGTTCCATATTTCATGATCCCATGCTGCCCTTCTATCTGGAATGCACCAATGATCCCAAGGCCTGCATTAATAAGATCAAGTGAATCCTTTTCAGAGAAGTCTTTTCTGATTAACCAGACTAGGTAACACTTATCTTTGTGTCACTGCCATGCTTTAAGACTACAGTCATTCATACAGCATGAACTTTTTGAATAACGTGTATAATATTTGTCTCAACAATTAGGCTGAAGAATTTCTTGACATTAGGGATCATGAGTAATACAATTCTCTATCCCCAGTACCTTGCTCAATACCCAGCACACAATAGATACACAGTGAGTATCTGTACATTTCAATCTCTCTTCCATGTAAGAACCACAGAGGTGGTGAGCAGTCAGAGGTGGGAATCCTTCTATGGATGTGAGCAGAGAGATACCAAAAATATCTGCTATTTGGGCTCCTTTTGTGTGGTTCTATTATTCCCACTTACAAACACTGCAGCAACTGATCAGAAAAGACAATAAGGATTAAAGTAGAAGTCTCAACTCACAGGGGAATTTGTTTCTTGAACAACTGCTAAATACCTAATACCAGTACCTATGGTGAGGACTACCTTCAAATAGATCTGAACACAAGTGTCCTAAAGAGTTATTGCCGGGCGTGGTGGCTCACCCCTGTAATCCCAGCACTCGGGAGGCTGAGACAGGAGGATCGTTGTGAGTTTGAGACCAGCCTGGGCTACAAAGTGAGTTCAAGGCCAGCCTGAACAGCATAGTGAGACCCTGTCTCAAAAACACCAGGGCCAGGGATCTAGCTCAGCGGCCTAAGTGCCTGCCTGGCAAGCACAAGGTCGTGAGTTCAATCCCCAGTGCCGCAAAAAAAAAAGTTATTGTGTTTTCATAGGTTCCAGCCATTGGCTTTCTCTGAGTTTCTTGAACTAGACTGAACTAGACAATGTGAACTAGATAACATCACATTGTCCCAGGCAAATTTGTGCCAAGAAACATTCAGCCCAGGAGGTCAGAAATGGGTCTAAATTCTTCCAGATGGTCTTCTAGAAGCATGAGTAGCCTGCACAGACATGACCCCCAGATGCCTTCAGAATGGATGAGAGTTATTGCTTCAACCAGGTGCATTTCCATGCAGCTCACTGCTTGGTGAGAAATGGGAAAAGCACTAGATTGAGACTAGAAAAGAGGTGAGGGGGTGTCTCAAATCCTAACTCTACCCCTCATCGGTTACGTGACCTTGGCCAAGTCTCTCGATGCCTCTAAATTTGCATCCCCATCTGCAAAATGGGAGTAAAGCCCGCCTCCCAAGGTCATTGCCAAGATTAAGTGACATAGCCTGAGAAAGAGATTAAAAGAGACCTAATAGGTTTTTGTTTTCCTTTCTACCCCCTTAATTATCTCTTCCGTTGAAAGGATGGCTTTCTAATTTTAAAAGGAGACAGGTGATGAGGATGGGTACAGTGAGGTACACTACCTTGTCTGTTTTAAAGAAAAAAAAAAAGCTTAATTTCAAAGCTTCCTTATGGCAATCCTGTGACAGAAATAAAACCCGGCAGTTGTTGCTACGCAACATCAGTAGTTTGCTGAGGGACTGGATATATCTTTGCTGTTACTTATCTTTAGTTGAATTTTGAGTGATATTTTTCTGACTACCAAATATTATCCTTTTCTCATTATGTAAAGAAATGGTGGAGATGGAAGATCTGGGAGAAAGTCCTGCCCCAAGGTTCACTGCCTAACTGCTGGTCCCTGGCCACCTCAGTATTGGGCTTTTAGTGTCCTCCTTTCATTTTTTGTTCTTTTTCCTTAATCTATTTTTCTCCTCCATTTTCTTCACTTTAGCAATAATCATTTTAAGAAGAAAATACTGTTTCTTTTAACTCTTTCCTTGATGGTGGTCTTCTCTTTTCTGATTAGAGAATGAACTTCTCTCCCTTTGAGACAACAAACATGAAGATTTATCTAAAAATTGTATTTGTCACTAGTCAGCCAATAAATGTCTCTACTTTTCACTTAACAAGACATATAACAAAGTCAGTGCAATGTCTTTTGCAAAATATTTAAGTTTATACTCTTGAGTTATTCTTATCCTCACCTGGGTTCTGTGTGCAACACTTCTACATCTTCTCTTCTCTGGGTACAAAAATGCAAAGGAATCTGCAGAAGGGCTGGGAACATGACTCAGCGAGAGATGCCTGCTTAACATGCTTGAGGCCCTGTGTTTAATCCACACACCACAAAAGAAAAGAAGAAAGTCTGGCAGACCATGTGGGACCCAGAAAGAGAAAAGTCAGCACCTCCTGTGAGCCTACCAGTGTGCAGGCTGAAAATCACCAAACCCTCTCACCCCATAAGCCACCAGCTAGTTTGGAGGTCAGCCTGAGCTGACAGCAACTGAGGTACAAAAAGCACCTAAAGGATTGTATTGTTAGGTTGAATTTACAGGCATGGGGCTGACAGTCTGAGCATGTATAGGGAGGAAAACAGTATGCAATATGGCAAATATGGAGGATTTTTTTCTGTCTTGTTTTTAAAGTCTAATATTGTTCTCACTGTTTTTGTTTTATTCTCATTAATTTTTATTTATTTATTTATTT
>RJWT010052859.1:0-10497 GCA_004365215.1 Cuniculus paca | reverse complement strand
GAGTCCCAAGTCTGAAATCATGAATTACAGCAAAAATTTTTTGTTTTAACATATTCATTTTCTGGTGTTAGTGGAAAACACATGAGATTTTGAAGTGAATAAGCAATATAAACAGGAGTGTTAAGAAAAACACAGTTGCTTGAGTTATGCATGACCCTGCAGAACTGTGATGAGATTTTATAACTTAATATACACAGCATGCATAATGGATCATTCAAAGCTTTTGGCTTGACCATCTAAGATTTGAAATTGAATACATAATAAATGTGTTGCAAATTCATCTTTAGTTCTTGTATGCCCTTTTGTTCAATGATTATAGCACTAGGTACTGCTTTTTCTAAATTATTTCAAGGATTATTTCTGTACATTCTCTTGTCAGCAGCTAATTTTTGTAAGATCTTTGAACACAATAGCATAATGTTACCCTTTTTTATAATATAAACAAGTGAGATTGCTGTTATATTGAAATTTAATAACACGCTTCACTGAATATAATGTGCTCACTTGTTTTCTCTTTTATTTAATCTTCAAAAGGTACAGATCACCTAAAATTTAATATAATTTTATTAGTGTATCTAAAAAATAAAATATTAATATTACAGCAAGTGAGTGGTATTTATTTTCAAGCTTGCATGGCCTATAACAACTTTGAAAGATTTTTTTTTTGTCCTAAGTGTATGTTGTGCATGTGGTAACAATGTCTGGATATAATTTTGTTATCATATAAATTTTACTGTCACTGGATGTCTATTTTTTCATTTGTACATGCAAACTTAATTTGAAGAAAGCTTTAGAGCAGGTCTATGAATATTACATGTGTATATTAGAAGTAAAAAACTGTAGTTGCTGTATACATTATTGAAGACTATCTTAGTAAGAGGTTGCACACAGAATAATTTTTCTCTTCAAATTTTCCTCATTTTCATGTTAATGTCTTTGGAAATGTCACTTCAGTACTTTTGCTGTTACAAACTTTTCAACAACTATCTATAAATAATACATCAGTGACAATATTGTTCTAATAACTTATTTAACTCACAGCTTTAGGCATATTTAAATAAGGGTCTTCTTTTAAGTTTGCAGCCTTCAGTACTTCTTGCTTAGGTTATCAGAATAAAAAAAAATTTGAAACCAAAATAGTATGCATCCTGTAGTAATAATTTGGAAATTGTAATCTACAATATGTGCTACTAAATAAATTACCTAAAATATCTGAATCCATGCAAGATGGTTTTTGCCCATCTTTCCTTTAATTTACTCTGGAGTTTAATTGCTATCTACGGAGTTTCTGTTCCCATTCCCTAATTCGTATTTTTCATGCAGTGGAGTTTAAGGACTTATAATCTCGCAATTAAGGCAGATAGTTTTAATTTCTCCTATGACTCTTTATTATGATAATCTTGTTAAGATTATGGCGCTTCATTTGTTACTCCATATAAACATTGGCTTGGTGGAGGCAGCCTGTGCTACTGAGTTGCTAAATAATTAAAAAAGCAGAACACTCTTCCCAGAGTGTTCTTACAGTTGATTTAGGGCTAAAGTTAGTTCTAGTTCTCTATAAATCTATTACATGAACCAAGTTGGACATATCATATGTTTAATGTAAGCCAACAAACAGACATTAAAGCTTAATGTTCCAGCATTTAATTTCATATTTAGTAAAGAATTGTCTTTTCCAGATTGCGCATCAGTATATTTCTCTCCTCGGAAACCAGTATTAAGATTATTCATTAGCTAATTTGCCAAATATAGCAATGATCTTAGACATTTTGGAAAACAGGATATACTAAGCAATAGTACACATATGTAAAGTACTGCTCTAAAAAAGTACATAAATTAGCTACATAATTTAGAGTTTATGCTGTTATTTATGATACTGTGCTTGTCCAAGAATCATCTTTGGTTGTTTTAGAGTTCCCCAGGTCTTTAAATATGGCTGACCTTTGAGACACAGTCAAAAGCAAAAAATGTAACATGAGGTATCAGTACGTCTTCATCAACTATATGCATTATGGACATTTACAAACTCTAACATATTTGATGTCAGTTTAGCATTTTCTATTTATTTTACTTTTTTAAAATTAAAAAATAAACTAAAAAGCTGTGAGTGATTTTTATAAAGCCTGCCCAATGGTTATAACAAAGCTTATGATAGAAAAATGCAGGAAATTCAGAACGTAATGTAAGTAGGTTGTTATGTTTTGTAGAACAAAATACAATTGCATGTGGTTCCTTGGTAATGTTTTAAAAATATGTATGTAACTATAAGGTAGAGTTTCCCTGAAACTAGTAATGCTTACATTGTTTTCTTCTTTTTCATAAATTGCATACAAACTTCACCAAAATCTGCTCTTCCTCACTAGCCGCATGGAAATTTTACCATTAGTCTTCCACTTCAAGTGCTATCTTCATGTCCATCACAGAATTCAACACCTGTGATACAACTGTGAGTGGAATAAAAAAATGAAAATAGTTGCTAAATGATACAAAATTATTAAGCATAAGTATGCATTACTATCAAAGCAATAGATCAAATGGGTGAAATAAATGTATATATATATATATTTATGCATTAGAATTTCATCAACATTTATATTGGGAAGGATAGTGTAACTGAAGAAATAAAATGGGCATGTATTCTAATAAAGACAATGAACATCTATTTTAGTTAAGACGATGTTAAGCAAAACTGTCACGTCAGAAGCTATGCTGCACATTAGAGAAGTATACTAAAAATAAAAGCCTTTTCATGGTCAGGAAAAAGACCAATTTTAAAAAATAAACCTTTAAAAATTATTGTCACATATTCTGAAAACCAAATGTATTAGGTGCTCAAAGAATTTGAAGGAAAGGGTAACTGGTATTGTCTTGAAGAAATTACAAAGAAAACACTAAGTGTGTTGAATAGAATAATTAAGGCACAGGGTGACATTTCATGAAGAATGAAATATATGAAAGAGTCTGTATATCAAAGTGGTTATAAATTAGTCTAGTACAGTGTAGAACTATGTATGGAAATATATAGAACATACATGAGAACAGGTGTATAGACAAGTAGTGAGTAAGCTAGCCGAAATCAGTAATGAAAAGTCATATATTTTGCCTTCGAAGTGGCAAAATGCACTGAAGGCAGAAATCGGAGTCCCTCATGGCAGTTCCTCACAGTGTGCAAAGCATTGGTTATGTAATAAACCTGCTGTAAGGAGTAACTTCTATCTCTGAGACTTGCAAGTTAAAACTTTTGTCAAGATGTATAGGTATTGAAATCACATATAAATATTTGACCATGAATCATATGCTCTAAGCAACATAAATATTATGGTTTCTGACAAAAAGGAATCAGCAACAATTTTCTTATTCCTCTGATAGAGTACGAGACACTGTCTTCAAAATTATGTTTAATATATATTTCACTATGTATTAGATTTTATCAATAGTTGTATCATAAGTATAAAAAAGTTTTGTGAAAAGTAGAAAGTACTCAAAAATGACATTTTGATAGTGTCAAATGTGTGGAGCAAAAAATAAATGATAGAACTGCATGAAGAAATACAAACATCTACTGTTATAGTAGCAGATGTTAACACTTCTCAATCAGCAATTAACAGATCTGGTAGGCAGAATATAGGTAGGCATGCAGGTTCCTGTATTTTGCCTACCTGCAGTACCATCAAGTAGATCTGACCAACATTTATGGAATACATTATCCAACATCACATGAGTAGAATACATATTCTCCTCAAAGTCAAATGTAATATTCACCAGTATATATCAATTTGGTAGACATAAAGCTTGCATTAGAAATTTATTTATTTATTGTATTAGAAATTTAAAGAATAGATCTGATATAAAAAATGCCTTTTATTAAATATTAATAGAAATTATCTAATTTTTGTCAAAAATTGCAAATCAAAAACAGAAAGACAAGTAGAACTTCTCAAATATTTAAGATTAATCAGCCTAACTTTGTGTAACACATGTATCACAGAACATATAATAAGAAGTTTGAAAACATTTTGTGCACAATGAAAGGATACTTATTTTAATATTTAGATATATGCATTTGGAGAGTGTATACATTAAAAAGAAAAATCTAATGATATAATTTAAAATTTATCTTAGAAAGTAGGGAAAGATGAACAATAAAAATCCTAAGAAAATAATGAAAAATATTAAATATTAGTGCAGAAACTAATGAAATTGAAAGCATGAAATCAATAAGGGAAATCAACAAAGCATAAGTATGTAACTTTTTGTTTTTATTTGTTTGTTTTTGACTTGTTTCTGAAATATAAATCGTAGCATCTTACCAGGAAAACAATCAAAAACAAAGGCGGGGAAGACAAATTTCTATTTTCAGAAATGGAAAAGGAACCATCACTCCTGATTAAGAAAGAATATTTTATTTTGACCTGTGTGTGTTTCTGTTTTCCTAAACAGTTTCAAGAATGTTCTAGCCAAAGATTGATTATTTCATGGTTTTGAGTTATCTTGGTGTGAAATGTTATTTCACAATATAGTAATATAATTTTGTGGTACTGTAATAACATTTTCAAGGAAAGCAGAATGCTCTTTTTTGCATTATTGAAGCTATAACACTTCAAAGTCTTCTTCATAACAGTTACATGTTTAAGTTGCAATTGTCATATTATTAATATATTTTATAAATTCTCAGCATGGAACAATGTAGTTTTTGCCTTACAGCTTAAATTCCTTTATAATCTATTTATTCTTTAATTTATGCATGTTGAAATTCTATTAAAAGTGAAAAAATTGCAATATCTGTTATACAAAACATAATGTTTTGAAATACGCATCGTTTAATGGTGAAATTCAGCCAGCTAAATATATATGTAACTTCACATATTTTCTCTTTTTCTGTGTATGAGAAGACTCAAAATTAACTCCAGAGATTTTCAAGAGTCCAGTACGTTGTTTAAACTACAGTCATCATGCTGTAGTATCTCTTGAAATTATCTCATCTGTCTAATTGAAGCTCTGTGTACTTTGGCAAAAAGCACCCCACACAGTCTCTTATGATCACAATTCTACTCATCTTTTTCTAAGATTCCTCATGTGAATGAGAACATGAGATAATTTCTGTATCTAATTTGTTTCACTTAACATAACTTGCTAAAGATTTATCTGTACTATTAAAAATAAGACTTTCTTGTTTTAAGATAAAATTGTATTATTTTGATAGTAGCAATTTTAATATACATACAGTGACATTTCATTGTGATATTAATTTGTGCATATCTGATGATTAGTGTGTTGAACATTGTTTCATATACATGTCAGAAAATATCATGCTTGAAAACTTATTGACCTTTGTACATACTTTTCAGAAATATATATTCAAACATTTACCCAATTTTTAATTATTTTGTTTTTATGTTTTTGAGGTTTTTTGAGTGCCTTATATATTTTATATATAAACCCCTTAGCAGATATATAGTTTCCAAATTTATTGTCCCATTTTATAAGTTGCCTTTTATCTCTAGATTGTTTTATCTTTTATGCAGAGCTTTTTAGATGTACAGCCCATTCATTTTTAAAATGTGGAACATCTGCTAAGAAACAGTGCAAATCAGTGAGTGGAGCCAGCCTAAGAGAGAGGTAATGTGAGCTTCAACGAGGGAGGCCACAGAGGAAGAACTACCTCAGACCTTTGGAGCTCACATTTCACCACCACAAGCCACAGATGCTAAATACTGAACTGTAGAATGTAATGTTTTCCTTGTCTTTTTGTCTTGATTTAAACTAATTCCTTTGTACTCCTCATCCATTAATTTTGTAATGAAATGTTTACTCTGCACCCTTGCACATAGGAGGGATTTAGTTTTCCTTTTTATTTTACAAGGGTTCATGGGTAAGAATTTGATGCAATGATCAGAGGAGATTTTGGACATGGACCATTCAGGAATATGGTAACTTAGAGATGGATTAAATGGTTTTTTCACAATGAAACTGGCATGAACATTTTAGACTAGGGGTAGATCTGAAATGTCCTTCAGAAGTCTCATGTGTTTAGAATTTGGGCCTAAGGAATATGATTGAATCATAAGGACTCTATTAATCATTGGTTTAATCCATTGATGTGTTCATACCTGAAAATATTGTTAAGTAGAGGGCCCAGTTGGAAGAGGTAGGGTATCTGAAATGGTGTATTCTTGGCCTTGGATTATAATTTCGGTCTATCTTCTGGTTGCCATGGTTGAGGAGTTTTTCCTTAACTATGCCCTTGCATCATGCTATTTCTGCCTTAGATCCAGTCAACCATGGACTGAACCCTACATTGAAACTGTAAGCCAAAATAAACCCTTCCTCTTTTAAATTGTGTGTGCCAGGTGTTTTTGTGATGGGAAAGTGACAAATACACTGTTTTGTTTTCTGAACATCTGAGGGTGTAGACACTTACTGTAATTTTTTCAGTCTAGCTATAAAACCCTTCACCGTTCAGACCATTCACAGATTCTTGGCCTGCAGTCTTGCTGCATAGGCTGGATTGCTTCTGTGGTTCTAGGCTTAGCCAGTGCAGTGTCTATTTTAACTGTTGAGTGTAGTGACACTGATACCAGAGCCTCAATACAAACAGTGGATTTCTTCACTATATCCGTATGAGTAGGCCTGAATTGTAGGTCTTAAAGTATGGCCCTGGGGCCTCTCTCCATGGAGGTCTTACCTAAATGGTGGGTCCAGAAAAGCTAACCTAATATTCAAGTGTATTTTGAGACTAGTACATAAAGAATTACCAGGTGCTGATATGATCCTGGCACCTGAATTACTGGAATGGGTCGATGACCTGAGTACATGGGGCTGTACTGGCTTGAACCTGAGTTTGTGCAGGTAGGCCTGGGTCCTAATTCCACAGGGCTATCCTAAAACCTTGGATCTGCACAGGTGTCCTAGAGTTTGGCTCTGTTAGTGTTAGATAGCAGCAAGGTCTAATTGAGTGGGTCTTATAACCTGGGATGATTGGAATAAGCAGGTACTATAGGATGTTATATGCAAATGTGTAAGGGAAAAAAATGTGAAAATAAAAACTGAAAAAGAAGCTCTATAAAGAGAAACATCATAACTATGGAAATAAATGTGAGTCAGATCTATCTTTAAACCACTTTTATAATTTATTTAAATCTTTGTGCATAAAAGTACACAAGATAAATCCTAACTTTCATCTTATCGTTGCCATTTTTCAAGTGTAGAATTTGGTTTACAGCATCAACAAAAATAGTTCACTCCCTTGTAATAAACTTTTGCAACACTCACTAAAACAGAATTTGCCTTGGTTAGAACCCAGTTTTTATCATAATCAAAGAAATGTAAATGCTTGTAAGCACTTCGTATCTAGCACTTGGTACTATATTTCTGAAGGTATTTATAAACTGTGTGTGCCAGGATATCCTTCAACACCCGAATGAAATAATTCCTACTGTAATACATAGGACATTGTTCTTAAATTTGCTAAAATAAAATTGTTTAAATTAAATATATATACAGTTACAATAACAATATAGACATATATGTGAAATTTAAGTTCTACTTTATGTGAATTTTTTCTGAGAAAAGTTAATACCTTCCTTTTAATGGATATATTTAAATTACATTTGAAACTTGTGATTCATCTTAAAAGAATATGGATGATTTATGTCTCCTGATTATATTTTAAAATGTAGTATTTTTCTCAAAAAAGGTTACTATAGTCTAATTAATATGTTAAGGCAACTGAATGATAATTATTAATGTCATTAAAATCCATTCCAATTTTTAAAATTCCTCCTTCTCAAAAGATTACAAAGAACAATTATTTGTTTGTCATATCTAATTTGAATGAGTTAGAGAAAACATACCTTAGTATGCAGAGTAGAGATGACATTTGTTGATTTGTATCATAGTTCATACCTTCTAACAAATCTGAGGAAGGTGGAACCTAAATGAAACAGTTATTGATAGTGAGGACTTAGAAAATAAACAAATATGTTTTGGGACATAAATATGTAATGTTTTCTGAAGAATTGCACCCATTGAGAAAACTTCAGAATACATTTTGGAAGTCTTATGGTTAATACATTGTGTCAACTTGAGAAGTTTAGAAGTTTAACTGAGAGACTCAGCAGGGAGCCAGGGTTCTTACTTTGTAAATATCCTCATCCTGTGCAGAGGAAGGCAAGGACATTTGGTGAGTGTTATACCCACCCTGAAGGTTTTGGGGGGTTGGCCTGTGTACAATTTGAGGGTAGAGAACAGGCTTGTACTTTGCTCTTTTGTTCTGGTTGCTGCCTTGAAGTGCTGCCCTGGTGCCATGCCATCCTGCCTTGGAGCCAGCTGATTATGGACTGAAATCTCCAGAAACTGTGAGCTAAATAAACCTTTCCTTGCTTCACTTTGGTGTGAAGTGTTTTGTCCCAGCAACGAGAAAAAGTAACCAAAACAGGAAGAAAGTGATTTAAGTTTAATCCATGTGCAATGTTTAAATTATCGTGTTTTACATTTCCCAAATCTGCTTTATCTATGGTCTTCTCTTCTTAGCAACCTCTGTCTTTGTTTTATAGTGGAAGCAAGGAAATGCACATAAACCTTAGTATTGTTCCTTTTATTTTTCTTATAGGCTACAGAGTGTCTGGAAATTCTGTGAGGCTTCTTTGAATAAATCATGAATCATATCATTTACCATTGTCTGACGGGGCACATTGCCCAGGCACTATCATCACTAGCCTGATCATTGGCTCAGCCCCCAGTCTTGCATTAGCACAACTGTCAAAACTCTCTTCAGGTTGTCGGAATGGCACAGGTTATTGCTGTGGGCTAATTGTTACAGTGATTCTTAATTATCTCTTCTTTTATTTTAGTAGCCTTGTGGTTATTGCAGAAGTTTCCAATTATGGGAGTAGCCTCCTAATTCTCCTCCTTTTTTCCATCATTGCCCATCTTCAATCTCTTTTGAACACTATAGCCAGCATTATTCCCTAAAGCTTGTGTCAGATCACATTACTGTTCTGCTGAAAATCAGAGTGCTGTCTATTCCATGCCCAATAAAAGCATACCATTCCTCCAATGCCTGAGATTAAATTCTGATGCTCTCATACTCTTATCTATCCAGACGGGTTTCTTTCATTTGCCTCAAGCTTGATAAGAATTCTTCTATAAGCTTCAGAGATTGCACATTTATTGTACTCCACACATATAAATCATTTACTCCCTTAATTCTGGCCTTCTGTTCTCAAATGTCACATTCTCTGTAAAAGATTCCCAGACTTTATATAGAAACATGGTCCTCTTTCAAAACACTGTGTCCCACTTCCTTCTTTTATATTTTAGTTAGAGCAGATCATCTTCTCTTATCCTACATAACTTTCTTTATTTGTTTTCTCCCTTTCCCCATAAGAATGAATGCTCCATAAAGACAGTCCTCACCAGCTTTAATTAGCATACCCACAAATCCTACGTTCCAAATATAAATGCATATACAGATGTTTAAAAATGAGTGAATAAAATAATGTATGATTAAAGTTTCAGTTATTGAATGATCCAGAAAAATAACCACATCTATTTCACTTCATGCCAGGAACGCAAATTGAAATGCACTTGTTAAGAAAAAGTCCTTTCTCCATGATTCTACTGGGCTTGAAACATATAGCATAAAGATGTTGTCTAATTATTAAATATCTATGCTATTTTCTTCAGTTATCTCATCTGTGAGATTTTGCATAAACCAAAATTTTTAAGATGTTTCGTCATGGAAGATAACAATGTTCCTCTCCTTTTGCAAAAGTGCTATGACCAGGGGAATGAAATTTGTTCTAGAGTCAGGACAATTTCAAAGTAAACAGTGGGATTGCCCTCGACTATGTACTCCTATTTCAGCATGGCAAGTTGCAGCTAATCTCTTAAGAAATGTCCAAATTGGAGAGTAAAGTGTATGTTAGAAACCATGGAGTAGTTGGGTCCATTTTTGGGGACAGTAACGGGAGAATTACTTCCATGTCCCCTACATTGTAAAGTTGTTTGGTAAATCATTCTTCAGTCTAATCTGATAATATAGAGAAACCAACACACGCACTTATGAGGTGTGAATATCACTGAATAGATATTCACAAATACAAGGACAGCACAGTGAGAGTCACACTGTACTAAATAAATTTACCTACCAAAAGATTATAGCAGGATAGAGAACAGTAACCCACAGTAGAATCTGGAGTCATTGACTGAACACACTGCAGTGAATGGTTAAATTGTAGATGCAAGAAAATCCTTTTTTCAGGAAATGTAGTGAGAAAGGTGAACACTGAAGCTATTAGAACATTAAAGAACTTTAAGAACAGATTATTTCTTCAAAACATGCTATCATCTATACAGTATGTTACAAAAGCACGTAAGTTTCTCCTTAATTGGTGAGGGTATTACAGTGTACTTGCCTCTAAAATGCCATGAATTTTTAAGAATATCTTGTTCTAACAGAAATATGAAGTTATCATAAGAAATTAGTGAATTACA
>RJWT010052858.1:0-10503 GCA_004365215.1 Cuniculus paca | reverse complement strand
ACTTCGTATCGCTTCTCCTCAGCCTCTTCGCTTAGTTGGGATTACAGGCGAGCACCATCATGTTTCATCTGTATATCCGTGTATTTTAAGCTCCCTTCAACAGGGATTTGTAATTTTTGGTATGGAGGATTTGAACATGTCTTGGTAAATTTATTCATAGGTCAGTGTTTTTAGCGATGATGTAACTGGTATTTTTATTCCATTTTAAAATTATTTATTGTTTATATATAGTAATACTTTTCTGTGTGTTTTGACCTTATACCCCATGACTTTGTTAAGTTATAGATTTCTTTAAGACTTCCTATAGATGTCATCATTTGCCTGCAAATAAAAATTGTATTATGTTTCCTTTTTAATCTTTTTGCATTTTTTTTTCCTGTTGTTCTGACCAGGTCAATGTATTTAGCCATTTCCATCTACTTTTTTCATTGGGGTGGGATGGGGTAGTGATACTAAAAATTGAACCCAGGGCCTTAACACTAAGCTATGTCCTGGTCCTTTTTTAATTTTTGAGACAAAGTCTCACTGAGTCACTAAACTGCCCAGGCTGGACTTAAATTTGCAGTCTTCCTGCCTCAGCTGCCCAGAGTGCTGAGATTACAGGTATGTACTACCACCTCCAAGTTCCATTCACTTTTTGACCTTCCTTTTTGCCTTTGTGTGTTTCTTCCCAAGCAGCCTTTGATGTGTCTGATTAGTGAAGACTTCCAACACTGTAATTTGGTTGTGTTACTTTCTGGAGTATAGCTACTTATTTATTTTGAGAAGACATAAGGAATCTCACCGAGGTAGTGAGGAGAGAATTCTGTTCTTTTATAGGGACTGATTTGAAGCTTACTGAGCAGCTTAGTTTTTTTTTTTTTTCTTTCAATTTTTAAAAAATTATGATTGGGCCAGGGGTTTAGCTCAGTGACTTAATAAGCACCTCCCTGGCAAGCGTGAGGTCGTGAGTTCAATCCCTGGTACCCAAAAAAAAAAAATACGATAAACCCTGATGGACATGTTTTGAAATTTTGTTTTAGTTTTTTTCATCATTTTTTCTCCTTGAAATAAAATGGATTTGAAAACTTAAAAAAAAAAAAAACCAAAAAAAAATTACGATAAAATATACATAACAAATTTTATCATCTTAGCTCTTTTTTTTTCTGTCTTTTTGAAACAGAGTCTCACTATGCAGTTCAGGCTGACCTCGGGCTCACTTTGTAGCCCAGGCTGGTCTCAAACTTAACAATGATCCTCCTCCCTCAGCCTCCTGAGTGCTGGGATTACAGGAGTGCACCACCACGCCTGGCCCGTCTTAGCTCTTTTAAAGTGTATACTTTAGTGGTGTTAAGTAAATTCATGATGTTGTACAACCATCACCATCATTCATCTCAATAACTTTATTTATTTTTTGGTACCAGGGATCGAACTCACGACCTTGCGCTTACCAGGCAAGCACTTAAACCGCGGGGCTAAATCCTCAGCTTCATCTCTATAACTTCAATCTGGTAAAATTAAACCTCTATGCCTACTAAACAGTAACTTCCCCATTTTCTTTTCTTTTCTTTTTTTTTTCTTTTGTTATGAGCAGGATATATTTATTGAGAGAAAGCTTCTAGCAGAGAGACAGAAGGGGTCCCAAGTGGGTTGCCCAATCCCCCCTTTTCTGCAGCCCCTGGCACCTGCAATTCTAGTGTCTGTGATGTTGACTTTTCTACCTCATATAAATGGAATCATGTAGGATTTATCTTTTGTGATGAGCATATTTTACTTAGCACAACCCATGTTGTAGAATATTACAGAAAATTCTTCCTTTTTAAGGGTAATATTCTATTGTATAGATACCCGTATCAATTAACACTGGTTTGTTTTCCTGTTTCTGGCTATTTGTTTTGTTTTGTTTTGTTTTTGAGTCAGGGTCTTGCTCTGTAGTTCAAGCTGACCTTGAATTCACTATGTAACCCAAGCTGGCCTTGAGCTCTTGGCAGTCCTCCTGCTTCAGCTTCCCAAGTACTGGAATTATAGGCATGTACCACCACGCCCAACTGTTTTTGGTTATTGTGAATAATCCTACTGTTAACATGCTATGCAAATGTCTCTTTGAGACTCTACTTTCAGTTCTTCGAGGCATACACTGAGAAGTAGCATTACTGACTTGTATAGGTAATTTTGTAATTTTTTGATGAACTGCCAGTATTTAACACAGCCACTGTAGCATTTTACATTCCCACCAGCGGTGCACAGCGGTTCCAATTTCTCTACATTCTTGCCTACACTTCTTATTTTCCTTCTAATTTTTTTTTTTTTTACAGTAACCATCCTAGTGAGTGTGAAGTAGTAGTATCTCATTATAGTTCTGACTTGTGAAGAGTTTAGGATTTTTAGTTGTCTTCCCAGGGACTAGTTTAGCTCCTGCCTGAAATTTTGGAATTGAGGTATAAACGCTTTTATTCCCTGATCACTAAATCTTAGAAATGTTGTTTTTGCTTTACTCTTCATTTAGAGACTGGGAGTTCCGTATGAATGAGTTCCTCTAACTTGTAGAGGCTTGGGAATATGTAACTATTAGTAGGAAAATCACCAAAATAATATTTTATTCTTCAAGTTACTGCCTTTTTTTAGAACTATGATAATTTACTCTTTCCCCTTACATCTAAGATTAGAATCCTCACCAAGTTCTTGTGCACAGTCTTGTTTCTTTTCTTCCCTTTCTGCTTTGTTTCCATGTTAGGTATTTATACAGCATCCCTTATTGTACTCTTACCTCCAAGCAGTGACATTGGTCAGCAGTCTTTCTATTTTCACTTGATTTTTCCAATTACAATGACCCCCGAAATCCTGGCTTCGCCTCAGCTTTCCTTCCAACCTGCAGTAAAAGGCAAAAAAACTAACCTGTGGAGGAACACAGACTCTCAAGTAGTTGTGAGGAACAAGGTAAAACCTGAGCAGGCCCAAATTCACAACTGTGTGGTTGGGATCAACTAAATTTGTAGGAAGAGCAGTGGAGAAATGCACATAAACAAATGCACATAAAGAACGTGAGATAGCCTGAGAAGGCAGTTTGTCAGTGTTTCCTAAGGGATGTCCCATGACTCTAAAGGAGAAAGTTACACTTTCAAGCTGTGCCATGATTTAAAAACAATGGCTCTTTGCGTCTGTTGATTTCCCCTGTGCTGGCACAAGAGTTTCCCAAACAACTGGAGCCTCTTTTAGTCTATTTCTAGTAAGATTTTAGGCAAGATAAGAGAATTTATTTTGAAAGTTGAAGTTCATTAACTTTTTAGTTCTTTTATCTTTACTCACTTCTAGATCAAATTCCCAAAATATTATTGTAAAGTTATTATTTAGCTTCTTCCTTTCCTTAGAGAAAGATGAGAGTAGTATATTCACTTTATTTAGCGTTTTAAATTTAAAATACATATCTTTTTTCATTTACCTTGCATTTGCTAAATATATTCCTACTTATATGTGGTAACCTTCATCATATGTGCTTATAAGACATTGAAGCTGGACACCATGTTTGCTAACATTTTTTTCAAGTATAAGGCATCATCTCATTTGGTTTTATTCTTCTGGCACGATTTTCTACTTCATTTTGCTATATCTAACCCCACAATTTTACTGATTTATTGGTTCTGACTTTTTATTTCAGCTGTCCAAACTTTTTTCCCTGATTTACCAAGAGAGATTATTGGTTCATTTGTTCTCCCAGGCTCTGGGTGAGTGAGCTCCATTCTTATAACTAGCATTGATAACATAAAGGTTCTCAGATTTCATATTTTCTCCATAGTAGTGTTTCACATATGAACTCATTCATTCATCATTCATTTAGCAAATATTTATTCAGTTTACTAATTATTATAACTGCTATTTGTTAAACATCAATTGTGAACCAGACTTAATTGTTTTAATTTTTTATTATTGAAATTTTTAAAATGTATACAGAAGGAAATAGAACATTATCCATGTATCTGTCATCCAGCTTCATCACTTAACAATCTATGGAAATCTTATCCCTACCCAACTTGCTTTCTCCTATGCTCTTTTGAAGCAAATTTCAGATATCATATTATTTTATCTGTAAATATTTCAAAACATTTTGCCAATATGAGGGCTTTAAAAAACATTATCACATCTACACTAATGTTAAAAACCAAGTTAATAATTATTTGGTATCATCAAATATCTAAATAGTATTTGAGTTTCTAGTTACTTCATAAATATAAACACCTTTTTTGAGTGTTTATGTACTTCTCAAAGTGAATAAAGATTTCACAGGGTCAGGTGTGTGACACATGCCTATAATCCCAGCTCTAGCAAGGCTGAGGCAGGTGGGTCACTTTGAGTTCAGGGCCAGCCTGAGCCACACAGCAAGACCATGTCACAAAAAAAAAAAAAAAAAAGGGAAACAAAAGATTCCACAGTACACTTGGTCAAAATATCTCTTAAGACTCTTAAAACATAGGGTTTTTTTTCCTTTCTTCTCTTTTTTCCTCCTTTGTAATCTACTCGTAGAAGCCAGGTCTTTGGTCTTATAGTTTCCCAATCTACATTCTGTTGATGCAACCCTGATGTATTTAATACCTCTATATTTTTTGTAAATTAGTAGTTGGACCTAGAGGGCTGTTTAAACTTAAGGTTGAGGTGGTTTTTTTTTTTTTTTTTTTTTGGCACAACTGCTTTGTAGGGTGGGAGTGTGGTTTTCCATCTGGAGGCACATAATTATCTGGTTGTCTTTTATTTCAGGGTGATATCAGCTGTCAGTGATCATTGCCAACAGTCCCTGTTCCTTGCCTCCCTAGTTGTTTGTCAGAAACTGCATATCTCTTCTATTATTTTGCCTCAAACTCTTTTTATCTGTTTTTTTATTTCATTTTCCTTTTCAGAATTTTCTTTCTTTTTACATTCTAATTCCTTTAAGGCATTACTAGTTGTGTTTTTATTCACTCATTTTCTTCTTAGTTTTAATCATTTCTGAAGTGATTTTTCTTACATTTCTAATTGATCCTTCTAGCTTCTCTAATTCAGATTTCTGTTGTGACTTTACACTTTCTTTAACTTATTTTGAAATGTTAAGCTATGAACATATCATTTTATAGGCATATCTTTCTCATGTGCTTTCGTTGTTTATAGGGATATTATTTTAACCTTTATTATTTTTATCTTTTTATAGTAACTTTGACTGTAACCCTTGTCTGTCTGTCTGTCTGTCTGTCTCTTTTCCTTCAGAGTCTTGCTGTATAACTCAGGCTGACCTTAAAGTCATTATTCAGCCCAAGCTGGCTAAATGTCATGGTCCTGCCTCAGCCTCCCCAGGGGCGGGTATGTTTTTTATTTTTTTCTGAAATTGGTTCAACTAAATTTCTAGAAGGGAAAGATCAGGTCTTCCCCAGAAACGCTGGCGAGTTGCCTGGGTTGGTGGTGCATTCCTGTAATCCCAGCACTCAGGAGGCAGAGGCAGACAGATCATTAGTTTGAGGTTACATTGCAAATTCAAGGCTGACCTGGACTACATAGTTACACTGTCTCCTAAAAAAAGCAGAGACAAGAGTTGACTTTTTGTGTGTGTGTGTTAAAAGACAGAGATCTAATTTTATTTTATTTTTTACTTATTAGTTATTCCATCACTGTATGCAAATAGTCCATTCTTTCCCAACATTGATCTGCAGTGTTCTGGATACATCTAGTATATGTCTGGTTTTGGGGATCTCTGTTCTGTTCTCCTGAGCTGTTGTCTTTCACTACACAAACACCATAGTCACTATAATTTTTAAAATATATCTTAATAATTTCTTAATAATTGATAGATTCTTCACTTACCTCTTTTTTTTTTTTGAGTAATGGGGATTGAACCCAGGGTCTTCATACTGAATTCTAATCCTGCCCCCTTTTTTATTTCATATTTGAGGCAGTGTCTCAGTAAGTTGCTGAATTGCCCAGGCTGTGCTCACACTTTCAGTCTTCCTACCTTAGCTTCCCAGAGTGCTGGAATAACATGCCTAGCTCTTGATTATTATTTAGGAAGTCTTTTTTTGTACTTTGTTATTGTGTAGAATTTGTAAGTTTTACATAGAACTTTTGAAATTTTCACTGGAATTGCATTAAATCTATAGATCAATTTAGGGCAGACTGACAATTTCAACACCAAATCTTCCTAATTACTTACATAATGTATTTACATTTACTTCACTCTTCTTTAATATCTTTTCAGTAATGTTTTATAATTTATTTCATGAAAACCTTAGGGTAGAGGTATATCTCCATGTAAAGCACTTGCCTAGCATGCACAAGATCTTGGGTTTGATCCCTACCACTGCAAAAAATAATTATATATCTTTTGTTAGATATAATCTTAGATCATGACTTTTACTCTTTTAGTATGTATTCTTTTAGCATGTAGCTAAACAGTATATATATTTAAATATGTTTTAACTTAAATCAAATAGAATCCAGGTGTGGTAATCTATGTCTATAATCCCAGCACTCAAGAGGCTGAGGCAGTAAGATCCCGAGTTTAAAGCTAGGGAGTTCAAAGATAGTGTGAGCTACACAAAATGAAAAGAATAAAGTACTTCTATAAGACCTATGATGAAGAACAGGTGTCCTCTGCACTTCTACTTTCTGGTCCTCAAGGGCAGCTGTTCTCAGCTTTTTTCTTTCTTGTAATTCTCTCAATATTTCTACGTATCATATTCATATTTCTATTTGTTAAGTTTTGGTTCTAGGTACTATCTATTGATTTCCGCTCTAGGGGATTATGATTTAGGTCATTTAACCACTCTACTTACCTCTAATACCTCATGCACAAATCACAGGTAAGCTTCCCCTTTTGTAATAACCCAAATCATTCCAGTTTTTAAATTTTTTTTTTTATTTTTTGTACTGGGAATGGAACTCAAGGGCTCTCTACCACTGAGCTACATCCCCAGTTCTTTCTATATTTCTATGGTTTTTATTTATTTGTTGTGGTACTGGGGATTAAACTCAGGATCTTCACACTGAGTTACATCCTCAGCCTACTTTTATATTTTAGACATGGTCTTGCTGAGTACTAGGTTGCCTGAGCTGGGCACGAATTTGTAATCCTCCTGCCTCAGCCTCCCAGTGTGCTGGGATTACAGGTGTGCACCATCAAACCTGGCTTCCATTCTGTACTAGTTACTCTCCAGGCCAGCTCCAGAGCTTGGTCCTAGGACTGCTTCACCATTATGGGAAATCTGTTTTTAAAAATTTTTTTTTACCACCCTCCTCCTTCTCTTTGAAAATTTTTTTTAAAAATTTTTATTAGGACATTTGTAATGTATAAGGATCACATTCCTCCTGGGGAGTTGGTACATGTACATAACACATCTTGATTTTTTTTATACCTCCTTCCTCAACCCCTCTCCCCTGTATTATGGAAATCCCTTTTCTATATTGGATGTCCTTGTCCCTAAATATCATTTTTTCACTTTTTTGGTTTCCTTTCTTATTTTAAAGAGCCCAACTATTATTGACTTTTTAAAGAAAGTGCATGGAAGAGGGCTGGGGATTTAGCTCAGCAGCTTAAGCACCTGCCTGGCAAGCATGAGGTCGTGAGTTCAATCCCTGGTACCAAAAAAAAAAAAAGAAAGAAAGAAAGTACATGGAAGAGAAATGTTTTGAGAACTTCTGTGTTTGAATATGTTTTATTTCACCCTTTACTCTTGTGTGTTAACTTAGCTTTTATAGAATTTTAGGTTAGAAATAACATTCTCTCAGAATTATTTTGTACCAAGCTCCAGGAGAGATAGACAAACTTCCTTGATAGTTCCCTGTACTGTAGGTAAATTCCTTTCCCCAACATATACCCTTGCACTGAGGTCCCGTTTTTGCAGGGACTCACTTCACCCTTCTATCTTGCACTGTGGTCTAGCTACATCTTTGACCTATGTAGACCATAAGAAATTCAGGATAGCTGATATTTTAGCTCAGTTTTCACTTCCTTCTTTAATATTAGACTTAGATATATATATTTGGAATAATTTTTGGTATATTTTATCCAAAGTTCTTAGGTGTTTGCAACAGAATTTTTGGATTATTTTAATTACCAGTTTTCTAACACCAAACTCCTGCTGCTGGGTGCTTTAAATACATTATTTCATTTAATCCCTCAACTATACTTTAAGGTAGGTACTATCCTTATCCAAGTTTTACATGTGAGAAAAGTAATTTTCAGAGAGCCTGTAGTTTGCTAAAGTTCAGGTGCAAAGATTATGGGTGAGGTGTCAACACCTTAGTAAATGTATTGACTAACTGAAGGTTTAAAAGAATGAGCTTTGTTAGGTACAGCCAGATGGCACATGTCTCAGTAGAAATTGAAATTTTGCTGGAGAGTACAATCATGGAGTGGGTTAGAGACATGTTGAAGAGAGGTGCCCTCTGGAGGATAATCAGAATCAGTGCTTGGATCTACTTAGTAAAGAAGGAACTCTTCATGAATGTGACTTTTGAGTTGAGTCTTCCAGGAAGAATAGGAATTTGTAATGTGGACATATGAGGAGGGGTCAACATTCCTTGTGGGAATAGGA
Source organism: Cuniculus paca (assembly GCA_004365215.1). Taxonomy (NCBI): domain Eukaryota; kingdom Metazoa; phylum Chordata; class Mammalia; order Rodentia; family Cuniculidae; genus Cuniculus; species Cuniculus paca. The sequence continues at coordinate 1,972 of RJWT010052858.1, read as the reverse complement.
TAGAGTAACTCCTGTAAAAACCATGAAAATTTTGGTAGAACCTGTACTTTGACAGTTGAAGAATTACTGTAAATCTGGGTGCAGTGGCTTATGCCTATGACCTTAGCAATTTGGGAGCTGAGGGAGGATCAAAAGTTCAAGTCCCACCTAGCAACTTACAAGGCTTTGTCTTAAAAAATAAACTTAAAAGACTTTGTCTCAAAAAAAAAAAAAGAGGAAAGGTGGGGATGTTGCTCAGTGCAAACACTGTGATTTCAACCTCCAGTACTCAAAATAAAATAACTACAAAACTGAAATATAAAAAGATGTTTTTAGCTCCAAATTATGTGATCTGAAGACCTCATCTAGTGTAACCTAATAGATCTAAAACTTTTAGACAAGTCTTTTTCTTTGAAATATACTAAAGATACATATTAATTAAATAACTGGTAGCCTTTTCCTTAGATGGCAGCTTGAATTATATACATTTAAGGTTTACTTTGATCTTTTTTAAAAAGTTAAACTGTTTGGGAGGCTTGCAAAAAACAGCAGAGTCTGCATTGCAGTAATATCTGATTACTCACACAAGATCTTTATCTGCAGCCTGTTTATGCCCCTCACTCCACTCATGATTTTTTTTTGAAGGCACAGTCTCACTAAGTTACCAAGTAGCCCCGCTAGACTTGAATTTCCCTTCTTTATGCCTCAGCTTCCCAGAGTGCCATGATTATAAGCATATACCAACAACCTAGCCCTATTGAGCACTTCTGAGAATACTTAAATTTCATTAAAGTTTTGTAAATGAGTACATTTGATAAATTAATATACTACATTAGAACCCTAATTTCTGTTCTTAGAGATGTCCCTAAAGTAGTGAGTTAATTTGTCAGCTGATTATGATCATGAAGATACAATTCTTTATTTTCCTGCGTTTATGTAGAACATTTGCTCTAAATGAAACAAAGTAGATCTTTCATAACTGCATTGTGTATCTGGGTTTCTAATCCACACAGCCATGTTTTTGAAAGGTACACAATATTCTGTTTTGCTCTTGAGAACCCTAATAATCAGAGTTTAAATAACCTGCCAAATCCCGTACATGGTGAGTTACTGATCCAGAGGAAGACTCAGTTCCTGAGTTTGGAGATGCTGTTGTGTATCTCAAATGACTGTGCTTTCTCATTCTGTTATGTTGCCTGTAAAAGATAAGCATAGTTAGTCCTTACAATCATAATCTGTTCTAACTCTAATCCTTGGCTGTAGAGTAGGTTTAATTGGTGTAGCTTTTTTTTTTTTTTTTTTTTTTTTTTTTTTTTTTTTTTTTTTTTTTTTTTTTTTTTTTTTTTTTTTTTTTTTGGAGTTTTTGTTGTTCTTGTTCTTGCTCTTGTTCTTGTTTGTTTTTGTTTTTTGAGACAGGATCTTGCTACGTAGTTCAGTTCAGGCTGCCATTAAACTCACTATGTAGCCCAGGCTGGCACTGAACTTGAAGCAAGCCTCCTGCCTCATCCTCCTGAGTACTAGAATTGCAGATGTATGCCATCATGTCTGGCTAGTTAATATAGAATTTTCAAAATTGCTTTTCCATTTTTATTTTTGAGTCTGTGGAGTGCATGTATATAGAATTTTATGCATAGATTAGATAGTTGTGTGGATATTTGGAATTTTTTAATAGTACATTTCAGTGGTTCTCGGTAGACGGAGAATTTTTTTTCAATTTTTATTTTGTCACTAGTACATGTCTGCAGTACAAAATGATCATATTCCTTGTGGGGAGCTGGATCATGTACATATCTTAATTCTTTTTTCATCTTCTTCACAAAACTTTTTGAGACAGTGTCTCCCTAGGTAATCCAAGCTCAGCCTTGAATTTACTATATATCCCAAACTGGCTTTGAATTTGTAATCTGCCTTCCTCAGTTTCCTGAGTTCTGGGATTACAGGTGTGTACCACAAACACCCCAGCTTCTTCTGGTGTTTTTTTTTGGTGGGGGGG
>RJWT010052857.1:0-10506 GCA_004365215.1 Cuniculus paca | reverse complement strand
TGGGACCCATCCAGCATCCCACTTCCTGTGTGACTGACCCCCATCAGGTCACCTAGAGAGGACTCTTGCAGCAGAGAGAGGATACGGGGCAGATCGGCTTGCTGTATCTACCCAGGGAGCCAAAGCTACACTTTCCTCCTTTCCCTCTGCTGCCTCTCCCGCTATGGGCCCCCTTTCTCTTTTCCTCCCCATAAGTCATGGCCGATGAAGGCTTTTCTTTCTGGCAACAACTCTTGGTAAATGAGAGAGAAGTTAATGACTTGATTTCCTGGGGGTGAAATACAGACCAACTTGACACCATATGGTATCCAGGGCACCGAGGGATTGGAAGCCGGTGCTGAAAATTGCTCAGTATTTTTACATATCCTGTGGTCACAGTCGCTGATATGACAAATAGAAGGGGCTGTAGCAAATGAACAGAGTGGGAATTTGGTCTGATTTGAAAGGATTGAACGAGTATGGCCAATTTTGTCAAATGTTCTCTTTACCTCTTGATAGGCTTCCAAAGTAACTCTCCATATGGCAGGAGAATTGGAAATAACATCTTGATCGCTTGGATGCCTTGGACCAACGGTTTTTTTTTTCTGCCCCCCCTCCCACTTTTGGTGGGGTTAGTGTTTCAAAATAAAATGAAGTCATTTAGGATGTTTTTCCTTATGCTTTTTGGAAGTCACAGAAAGGGAGAGTCAGGCAATCAAACAGACATATCCATTCAAAGAGAAGGGAGAGACCAAAGAGAAAAAGGCCGAGGCCTTGTGGTTTGAACACTGGGTTTAGGACTGTGTGCCGGGGAGATTATTTTTAGATAGCAGGCTTCCCAGATCTAATTTTGTATGCTTTTGAAAAATAAATTGGACCTTACCTTCAGGTGTGACTGTGTGTGGCACATGCCTGTGCATTCCTGAGTTTGGAGTTGGTTTCTCTTTCATGATTGTGGATTCATAAAGTGATTTCTTGTAGCAAAAATAGCCGGTTTTCCTAAAGTATTATGTAGAACTTTTTTTTCCCTCCTGTTTTAAGCGTCATTTTGAAACTGAAATTAGATTTCCAGGGTCTGTGGAAACATGACAACAAAAATCACATCTTAGAGCCAGCCATGGTGGTGCCTACCAGTGATCCCAGCACTTGGGAAGCTGAGGCAGGAAGATCCCTGGGAGGTCAAGGACAACCTGGGCTATGTAGTGAGTTCAAGACCAGCCTGAACTACATAGCAAGACCCTGTCTTAAAAAAAAAATCACATCATAGCTGAGAAGGATCTAATTGTTCGTGGTCCTCAGACTTCCCAGTTTTTGTTTTTAGAGTGTTTAGAATTCTGTCCCATTCTGGCAGTTATTCGCCACGAAGGCCACTTAGTCATTGCCAAACAAAGTCCCAGCCCAGTGGTACATGGAGAGGGTCAGGCTGGGCAGGGACAGGCTGCCCTCCTGCTGCCAGCCTGCCACTGAGGGCTCTGCAATCTCTTTCTTCTTCCCTCCTTCCGGCAAGGTCAAGAGCAGAGGGATAGGAGATTTACAGGCCACTCCTCCACCTAACCCATCTCCATGTCCTGAGTTCGCCTCTTTTTGGGGGTGGGGGTGGAACCTAGGGCCTTGTGCATGCCATAATTCCACCTTCTCGACACAACTCAGCCTTCCCCCACTTTCTTCTGCCAGCTCGCATAGCCCAGCCCCCACCCTCCTCACTGGCCTCGGTCTCCTGACAGATTTAGCCCTGCCTGCTGTCCTCTTCTCGGGACATTTTCCAGGCTGCTGCCAACCAGACCCCTGGGAAACACACCGGAGGGGCCACTTCACAGCTGAGAGCTCTTCTGCAGCGGCTCAGGGGCCTTCAGAAGAAGGTCCAGACGCCTTCTGGCTGACCATGCCCTTCCCATCCAGCCTGGCGGTGTCCTAGCTTTGTCCCTCACTCTGTCCCTCCTGTCTGTCTCACTCTGCTGAAGCAGAGGACCTGGATCTGGGTGCTTTCCTTGGCTTTTAGTCCCGGGATAAAAATTCCAGCCACCTCAAACTCTCTCCCAGCTCATCCCCTGGCCCTGTCCTAACCATCATTGGTCTCCTCTTGGCTCCTCCTTCCTCCCAGAAGCCCCCTGGCCGCAGGCAGCATGTCAGCAGGTGTCTCTTTCCAGGACCCTTCCTGGCTTTCCTGGGTGGGCCCAGGTCCTGGCCCTTGGAAGCCCACAGGGCAGATGCTAGACAGGAAGGGAGCCCTAGGCAGGTGGTGTACAGGTGAGCACACCCACTTGGACACCTAGGCAGATGCCTCTACTTCCCAGGGCTTCCATGATGTCCCTGGGGAAAGTGAGAGAGGGGAATGGCTTTGAAGTCAGGTAAGCCCAAAAAGGCCAACCCTGAAATTGCACTTATCACCATGTGACTTTGGACATGCCACTTAACCTAATGAGCCCTCAGTGTCCCCTTCTGTAAAATGGATATGAATAAGTGCAGTCTCCAATTTCTTGGGTTTGGTTAAGAGTGGAGTAAGAAAATGCATCTGTAGGGCTTAAATCTTAGTCCATGTTCATTAAAAAGGAATGTTTTTCTTTTCTTTCTTCTTTTTTGAGATGGTCTCACTATGTAGTCCAGGCTGGCTTTGAACTCATTATATAGCCCAGGCTGGCCTCAAACTTGTGGCAACACTCCTGCCTCAGCCTCCTGAGTGCTGGGATTACAGGCTTGCGCCACCACACCCAGCTCCCACTCAGTAAAATTGACCTGATGTGGAGGAAAACTCCCTGTCACTGCCAGTTTTGCCCTTGCCCAGAATTTATTTTAGGTCCTTGTCATCCCCCGTCCCCGGCCCTGCCCCAGGTCGCAGCAGGTAGTGACAAGTGGGGATTGCGGCTCTGTGGACTCAGCCGTGATAACAGTCAGGCAGGAGCGGCAGGCTCACTGCTAATCTTGCAATCCTGTTTCCTGTCCCCCACACACCCGGTGACAGCTGGCTGGAGGAGACAAGCAAGAGGGATGAAATTTCCAACAACTGGAACCAGAAGAGGGGAATGAGGTGGAGTTTTGAAGGACTAAGCCCAGTTCTTAAAGTTCCATATAGAACTTTCAGATTCGCTTGGCCAATGTCTGGGCACTCGCTGTACTTTCTTTGCCCAACTTGACTCTGTGTTTGGAAAAGGCCAATGATCTCTTAGTTATTTTCCAGCATTCATTTATGGTTTCCAGTTACAGAAGCAATCTCCACTTTCTATAAAAATGGGAGAGCCACAGGAAAGCACAAAGGAGAAAATAAAACCAGCTAAACATCCTGTCTGCAGCTATCGATGCACATGTACACCAGAATTGCTTTAGAAAGTTCACCTGGAATTTAAAACCACCTCTTGAAAATCAGTGTTTTCTAACTCGTAGTCACCTGGACTGGTGACAAAGGGAACAATTTTTTTTTTTTTTTTTGGTACTGGGGATCGAACTCACAACCTTGTGCTTACCGGGTAAAGGCTTGAACCGCTGGGCTAAATCCCTGGGCCTGAAGGAAACAATTGTAGATGGTGCACACATGCACGGGCATGTTGGTGCTGTGATTTCCTAGATGGTGTTGCTCAAAGCGAGACTAAGTTTTAAGGAAGGAGGAAAAGAAGGAAGAAAGGAAGGGTAGAAGTGAGGGAAGGAAGAAAGCTAGATTAACTTAAAGCTATTTCAGGGGAAAATAGTAACCGCCGAGCAGCAGGTCTGGTAGCAAGCTTTGGTGAACATTGTCAGTGTGCAAACAACAGGAATTCAGCAGCTACATGTATGAGCGGAACCTCTCCCAGCATCCCTTGTTTCCATAAAACACGCCCACCTTTGAACTTTCCGTCACTCACGGAGGCTAAGGACTCTATCTAGCTGTGCAGGGGGTAGGGCCGGGTGATCGCGTAGAATGCTCTGGGAAGAGTGGTCTTCTGGGCTGGTGGCAAAGCAGCATCAGAGCTCTACAAGTCTAGGGTCCTGGGATTGGGGTCAGATTCTAAACACCTCAGGAAGTCAGCTGGTGGGGGGCAGGCACCGTGACAGGGGGTGCAGTGGGACCAGCTGCTGTGTAGCATGGAATGCTAGAAAGGTAGGGACGCAGGGAACAGCATCTAGTCCAACTCCCCTATCACAGAAGGGGAAACTGAGGCCCAGAGACTTAGGTTTTGATCTGTTGGTTTGTCTATTTAACCAGCACCTTTATCGAGTGCTGCATGCTGGGCCCTGGGGATGCAGACCCGAATCAAGGCCCGCAGGATGAGGAACCATGGATGGAGATGGAGTCTTGGGTTGGGGTCGAGGCTACCATCCTGAGAGGCTCCCCTGCTCCTCTGAGTCTCTGTTACCCCATCTCTAAAATGGGGGCTCCTGATAGAGCCCACCTCCAGGGCCCCTGCAAAGACACAGTGAGGTGACTTGGTGCCCTGCGAGTTGGCTTTCCATCCCTGGAACACAGCGCCCCTGGGAATCAGCTTGAGAAGAGGGAAGTTTCCTTTCACGCTCGGTGCTGAGGCTTCAGTCCAAGGTCACTCGAAGGGGATACTGGCTTTCCCCAGTGCATCTGCAGCCCACTAACGGGCAAGGAGGTGCAGGCAACCCAGTTCTTCCGTGAAGCACTCTGAGGCCATCTGGGTGCACTGGGGCCCTGCGGTTGCGATCTGCCAGGCCCCTGATGCTCCCCACGGATCGCTTGGGCTGTGAAGACCAAACATTACGGGTGTCTCTGTGTGCCAGGTGAGGAGGGAAGTACCTGGAAGGTTCGTAGTTTGCTGTAGGTCAGGGATCTGGGAAGGGCTCTGCTGGGTAGTACTCACTGGCTGGGGTGTTGATGGGGTCCCCCCATGTGACCCACATTGATCCGGTTCCTGTTGGCATCTCGCTTGGCAGTTCACCGGGACGGCTACACGTGCCTCTCCAGCACGGGGTTTCAGGGTATCCATACTCCCACAGGGGCAGAAGCCGGATGTCCTTTGCTGTCCTTGCCTTGGAAGTCACCAAGTGTCACTTGCCTTGCATTCTATTAATTGAGCATGACTCACTTGGGTGGTCCAGATTCTAGGAGGAGGGGCAGGACAAAGATCCTCCTCCCCTAGAAGGAATGTCAGAGACTGTGCCGCTGTATTTGAAAACTGCCCAGCTCGTACGGAAGCACGCAGCCTGGTGCCTGGCCTGGATGGTTGCTCTGTTGCTGTTGGGTCTTGAGATGTACATGTCCTGTGGTAGCCAGATGCCAGGCTGACCTGTCCAGCACCGTGCAGATGATTAAGAGGCAGGGCTTGGCTGTGAGCTGGGTTTCTGCAGGGTGGAGAAAATCTCCTTTCTGATACTTCCATGTGCTGCTCTGATCCTTGCAGCACAAGCCAACCACGGAATTTGAATCAGTAGCAGTGAAGGGTGTCCCCATGGATTCCTGCTTTTCCTAGCATGGAACAGCCATGAGCAACATACCACTCAAGCATCCCTGAGCTGAAATGCTCAGGACCGGAAGCATTGCAGATTTGGGAGTTTTACAATTTTGGCACATTTGCCCGTATTGGATCTTGGGGCGTTTTAGAGTTTTGGATGAAGGATGCCCCATTTCTGTTTGTGGAATGTTATTGGGCGGCCGCCTGTACCACCTTGCTCTTTTAGTGAGCTGCTGAGGCGTCAGGCAGAGTGATCCTGGAACTGGGTCCCCTGAGTTTCCACTTGGACTTGCCCAGAGTTGGAACCATCTACCCAGAAAGTGGACGGAGAATTCAGAGTCCAGGACATCTCAGCTAGACCAACGTCCGTCCGATGCTTAGTCCCTGTCCCCAGGTATCAAAGGGGTCTACACAGCCACCGGCCCACTCATCCACCTCCAAGGGGTCCAATATCACCCCTCCACCTGTTCCTCTAGGGTGGGCCGATCTGAATCTAGTGGAAGCAAGAGACCCTCCGAAAAAGTCATGCTATAGAAATAGAAAAACATTTCCAACAATTTCAAAACATTCCTGGAGCTGGGGCCCTCAAAGGTTAAACTGCTTCCATAGGGGCCTTTCCTCTTTTATCCCTTCCTTCCTGATTTTGAATTAATTCTTAGCTCCTGACCACCAAGGATGAATTTTCCAGTGGGAGGTTTGGCGAGCCTGTGTTCCTGCGCTTGTGGTTAAAGAGAATCTCCACGCCTGACTAACGAGGGGCGATTTCCGACACCGAGTTCCAGAGGCGCTGTGAACCCCCTACCCTGGCTGTCGTTTTGCCTGGTGGCATGGCTTCCTCCAGGGGGAAGTGGTTGTTTATAGGGAGCAAAAGAGAGGTTGTGGCGGCAGCCTAAGTAAAGTTGTAAAATTGGGGTTTGTCTGAAGGGTCTTGGATCGAGCTTTCTGTCGAGGGCGTGGATGTTTAGAACGGTCCCGACCTTCCCCATGCCACCAGAGCATCTTGTTCCTGCTGCCCATGCCTGCCTCAGTGTCCTCACCTTCCAGGGCAGTGCAGTGAACAATTCTCTCAGCAGCATTTTCCCGTTTCTATTGGGGTAATTGGCAAAAATCGTGTACTCTTATGATGTATGACAATGTCCTGATGAATGTACACACTGTAATATAATCACAGTCCTGCTGATGGTCACACCTGTCACCTCACATAGTTAAGGTTCCCTCCCTTCTTTTCTCTCTCTCTCCCCTCCCCTTTCCCCATCCTCCTTTCCTCCTTCCCTTCCTTCCTTGCTTCCTTTTTTCCTTGTGGTGCAGGAGATGAAACCCAGGGCCTTTGCACATGCCAAATACACATTCTTTTCTTCTGGGGTGATAACACATCAGATCTACCCTGTTAGCATGTGTCGAGTAATTAACACAGCACTGTGAACTATATTCACATGCTGTTCAGGGTGTCTCTAGAACGTATTTCTCTTGCAAAACCAGAACTTTGTATTCCTTGACCAACATCTTCCCCAGTCCCTGACAACCATCATTCTACTTCCTGCTGCAAGGAGTTCGAAGATTTTAGATCCCACATATGAGTGAGACCGGGCCTGGCTTGTCTCCCTTAGCATGTGACCTACAGGTTCTCTTGTGTTGTCTCAGATGAGAGGATTTCTGTCTTTTCCACAGCTGAGTGGTATTCTATTTTGTGTGCACACTGCATTTTCTTCATCTGTTCATCTGCTCAGTTGACTGCCTGTCTTAGCTGGTGGGACTGGTATTGTAGTGGGCCCAGGGTCCAGATGTCTCTTCAGCTCTATGGAGTCCATGTCCTTTGGGTGAAGACCTGGCAGAGGGATTGATGGATCCTGTCGTAGTTTTACTTTTAGCTTTTCGAGGCGCCTCCATTGTGTTTTCCATAACGGTGGTGCCCAGCTGCATTCCCACCAGCAGTGTGCAGGGGTCCCCTTTCCCTGCCTGCTCCTCCTCAGTTGTCTCTGTCATTTGCTGGTGGCCATCCTAACAGGTGTAAGACCTGTCTTCTCCTGGCATTGATGTGCATGTTTCTGAGGAGCAGTGAAGTCGAGCGTTTTCTTCATACACCTGCTGACGGCTTGTGTGACTGCTCCAAGGCGTTTCTATTCAGTTCTTGGCCCTTTTAAAAATTTTATTTCATTCTTTTTGGTGCTGGGGATTGAACCTAGGGCCTCATATATGCAAAGTGCTCACTCTATATCAGTGACCTGCACCTCACAGCCTGCCAGGTAGGGCAAGTTATTATTATTATTATTATTATTATTATTATTATTATTACTATTATTGTCCTGCAGTTGAGTTGTAGGAGCTTCACTCCCCACATTTGAGCAGCATTTCTCAGACTTTCTGTGGACATCCAGCTTTCCTGCGAAGCTGGTTGGAAATCACCTTTCCATTTCTCCCACGAGGAGGTGCTGCGTTATGGCTTTGGGGATGTCAGATGCCGCTGTTTATCATGCTCTCTCTAGTGACTCTGATGGACATGTCCCCTGGGGTAATCTCGTGGTCCCCAGCAATAAGCAAGCAGATGGATGTGAAGCCTTCTGGAAATCAAGCCCTCAGTGGGCCGTTCTATGGAAATGATGACCCTTGTCTTCACTGCAGAACTTTGAAGGTTAGAATCACCAGCAGTGCTCACTTCAGTGTTTTATTATGAAACATTTAAGACATATGGAAAACATGGAAGAATTACTCAGTGACTCCCATGTGCCTATCACTTATATTCTACAATTAGCCTTTTGCTGTATTCACTCTATCACTATCCATCCATCCATTCATCATCTGTCCATCCATCCATATGCCCATCTACCCTTTTGTCTATCCATCCATCCATTTGTCCATCTGTCCATCCTTCCATCCACCGACTCACCCATCTGCTTATCATTTGTCCATCTACTCTTTTTATTTTCATTGGTGCACTTCAAACTAAGCTGTAGACATGTGTATGTTTCACCACTAAACACTTTAGCATGTACATCATTAACTAGGATTCAATTTTTGCTCATGATGATTTTTGGTTAAATTTGCATAGAGTGACATGCACAAGCATTAGGTGTACTCAGTTTTTTCAGTTCTGGGCATTGAACCTGGGGCCTCCCTCTATCATTGAGCTACACCCTGACCCCTACACCATCTACTTTTTGACAAGTGCACATACTCATGGAACCCAAGCTTCTATCAAAACATAAAACCTTCTCATTGCCCCAGAAAATCCCTGCATCCCCCTCCTCACCTTCTCCTCCCAACTAGGGGCGATGTTCCAACTGGTTTCCTTTACAGGTTAGATTCGCCGGCGGTAGAATTTTATAGAAATGAACTGCACAGTGCGTTCCCTTCTGCGGAAGGCATTTGTTCTCCTGGGGAGCCTTTAAAACTCCAAAATATCCAGGCTGCACCCCAGAACAATGACATCAGACTCTTTGGGGTCAAGCTTAGGTGCCAGTAACTTTTTTAAATCTCCCAGATGATTATGGCATTGGCCAACTTTGAATCACACTCCTCTAGAAAGATTTCCACATCTTTATCCCTGTGCTAAACTCTGACTCCCAATTACCCCACCTCGGGAGTCGAGGTCCTTACATTCAAATTTTATTTTCCTTTGTAGGAGTTTTTTTTTTTTAGATATTTGTGGTTTGGAGGGGATGATAGACTTTTATATTAATGTGCAGAACATTTATCATGCATCCAGAAGCAGTCATGGCAGGATGTAGTGGTGCATGCTGGTAATCCCAGCACTTTGGAAGACTAAGGCAGGAAGATCACAAATTCAAGCCCAGCCCGGGCAACTTAGTAACTTGGTGAGATTCTGACTCAAAATAAAAAAAAAAATTAAAAAAGGGCTGGGGACGTAGTTCAGTGGCACAGCACCCCTTGGGTGCTCACCAACCCCTTTTCTCTAGTACTGAAAAAAAAAAAAAACATTTGCTTTGGTGATGTGGTCAGGAGCAGAGGTCACCTAGAGGTCCTTGACTTACTCCTGCAAGACCAAGGAACCCCCATGTAATCTCCCCCGGAACAAAAGAGGCCTTAGACTATCAATGCCTTACAGTATAAGAAGCGGCTGTAGGTCATCTAGTCCAGGACCGGCCAACCTTACATCTTCCACAGGACTCCTCTTCGCCCACCATCTCCCCCTCTCTCCAGAAATCATTAGGAAAAGGAGTAAAACTAACAGGCCGCTAAACGGGTTACCACTGCCGGCTTTATGAGAGCAAATTAAAACGTGAAGCTGCTCAGTATGAGCTCCCTGGTAAGACTGATGCGTAGGCACCATGAGCTCATGAGAAGTGCAGCTCAGATTGAGCTCTTTTGCCTGGTTTTCCCTCCCGCTTTTTCCTCCAGGGCTCCAAACTGTCCCGTGAGATGGGCCTTGCTCTCCTCACTCTGCAAATGGAGACTCAGAGACCGAGGGTCCGGCATTTCTGTCCCTACATCTGGGCCAGGACTGTTTTTGTTGTTCTAGAGCCGCCTCTAGCGTTGGCTAAAACCCTGTTAGGAATCACCAGACCCTTTTGAGCAGCCGCGGCAGTATAGGCCTCTCCCTTGAAACGTGCACGAGCTGTAAATATTTGCTCTGTGGGGAGGGGGGTAATAGACCTTCTTGCAGAGTGAGAATCTGTGACAAAATGTGATGTGTGATGTACAAACTGGCGCTATCGAGCAGGCGTCTCCCACTCATCATGCCATTTCACAACACGAGGAGGTAGCTATTCTTTTTTTCCCAGTGCTGGGGCCCTACCAGGGGTTCACGCATGCTAGTCTACAACCACAGCCCTTTTTACTGTTTTATTTGGAGGCAACTTCTCACTAAATTTCTCAGGCTGTGCGTGAACTTGCAATCCTCCAGCTTCAGCCTGCTAGCGTGCTGGGAATGCAGACCTGCACCACCGTGCCCAACCATGGTAGCTATTCTTCTTAGCCCCATTTTACAGACAGGAGAGAGAGGCTTGGAGAAAAGAAGAATAAGCCAATTTGTGGCTGGGTTCTTGAGTAAGGGGACAGCAATACAGTACCATCTGTCTTTAGAGTCTAAACCTGAGTATATTATCTAGAGATTTAACAAGGAGTGCCCAAAACCACAAACCAAAGTTGTCCCAAGTGGTGGGAGAGATGTCTTGAATTTCTCGGC
>RJWT010052856.1:0-10500 GCA_004365215.1 Cuniculus paca | reverse complement strand
GCGGATCAGCTTGGGCAGTGAACTAACGGGTCTCATGGTCAGTCCAATCTCTGGTCACACTTTGGCACAGGCCTACAGGATCGAGAACCCGCTGATTCAACTCTGAGACTGGCTGTAAGGGACAGTATTGGGCCCTAGTCAGTGCAGCCTGAGCCCAGGACGCCATGGGCAGGCATGAGCCTCACTCGGAGGCTGGTGGTGGCCAGCACAGTGCTGGGGGTTTAGGGATCTAGCCTGGCCCCTTCTAAGTGGGGCCTGAGAAGCCTTAACTTTGGCAGTGGCTCCTCTGGTATCTCTTAGCTCTCCCAGCCAGCGCTGGCTGCCTTGGAGGCTGAGGCGGAGCGCCAGGTCTGGGGTAGGAATGAAGAACGCTCTGGTTGCTATATACATTCGTACAAATACATAAATACAGAAAGCCCCGAGCCCCACAGAGGAGCTGAAGGGACGCACCTTTGTCCCAGGGATGGCCCAGGCTTTGCCAAACTCAGCCAGGCCAAGGGCTGAGGGGCAAAGGGCACTGGGGACAGCTCCGGCTGTGTTCCCCAGGCCACGACTTGAGTGGACAATGGGGAAGACCACTGTGCAAAACTGTAAACAGCACTTGGAGTAGCTGCTACCGCCAACCGCCGGTGGGGGCCTCAGACTGGGGACTAGAGGCGGGTGGGGAGCTCTTCCTCACTGTCGCTGCAGTTCCCACAGCAATCCTGGAGGGACAGGGAAGACATGGGAGGGAGAGAGGCAGAGCGAGCGCTGTTAACCTCCAGGGATGCTGCACAGGGTCGGCCCTGCCAGGACAGGACAGGGGCCACTCGGGGCCACATTTTGGGAAGAGGGCTCCCCACGAGGGGCCTGGAGTAGCGGCTCAGGCCACACCTGAGTGGGCATCAGAGTGAAGGCTTCTGGCAACTGATTAAGTAAGGGGGACCAGGGAGATCCCAGAATCTGCCAGGGCGAGGCCTCTGTCCAGGCCCTGGCACAGGGAGACAGACAGCACGCAAGGCTGACAGCTCGAAGGGGCCAGGGAACTGCAGCAGTGGGGAGAGGGGCGGGGGAGCGGGCACCAGACTTCTTTCTCCCACATCTTGCCTCTGCCATGGAAGGGCTGCCTGGGGCTCCCCGAGACTGGGCAGCAAGGCTAACCCACGGGGAGCCCACACTGCTCACCTCTGGAAAGAGAAAAGAGGCCATGAGCCCAGCCACGGGAGGGGAATGAGGCCAGAGACCCTGGGTATTGCTGGCAAGGCGGGAGCATGCCCACTCCCAGCGCAGGTGGGCACCAGCTGTGCCCCCACCCGCCGTGCCCCGAAGCCAGGCTAGGAGCCCAGGAGGGTACTACCAGAGCTCACCTGGCGGCTGAAGAATCTCTGCAGCAGTCCCTTCTTGGGTGGCGCAGGCGGCTGGCCCTTCCAGTCCAGGTCTGGGGGCACCGAGCCATCCAGCCCGAAGACATTCAGCTCCTGGAAGCACTCGGTCTCCACCATCTGCCAAAAGACAGGCAGCTGTGAGAGCTACCCCCAAGGATGCTCCCCCGGGCCCGTCTCACCGGCGGGCCAGGCCCCACCTCGTTCTGCCAGGGGATGGGCACGCTGCCTGTGGCAAACTTCTGGTAGAAGTCCTGGTCAGTCGGCTCTAGCTCCACGCCCTTCACAGTGGAGAACTGTTCAATGTCCAGAACGTCCTTGCAGTAAATAGCCTGGGGCTGGGGGCGGGGACAAATGCAGTCATCAGATAGGAAAGCACAAGTGTGGACACACATGCACATGCATGCACACACACGGAGATAGGAAGGCAGCTCAGCCTTGAGTCTCTCCAGTCCTTGGCCTGGTTCTGTCCCGACACCTGCAGAATCTGGTCTGGAGTTAGGAACCAGGTGCCCCAGGTACTTTGCAAGCACTATAGTCTCTTCTGTCTAAGGCTAACTTCTCCTTCTGTGTCCGCTTCCGCACTCAGAGATTATTATCCCTCCCTGGTCAATGACTGAGTGTCGCTGTGTACAGACCTGATGCTGCCCCTGCCCCTTGCCCTGCACAAGGTTGCCTAGGTGCGTGGCTGGTGAGGGGAGTGCAGACTAAAACTCTGCTAGCCCCCATGCAGGGCCTGCAGCAGATCCTGCCCCCAGCCATGATGTCCAGTGGCTTGCTCTGAACCCATCAGAGGACTGAAATGGTCCACTACCTTCCCAGCCCCCTGTTGGGAGGTCACCTCAGCCTCAGAAGGCCCTTTCTTTTCCATCTTTATGTTGTTTTCTAAATCCTGTTATTAAGGCTATCAGTTAGAATATCATCATTGTGGGCCTGGGTGGGTAGCGTAGCTCAGTGGTATAGCATGTGCTTAGCAGGCCCTGGGTTCCATCCCCAGTGTGTATGTGTGCGTATGCACAGACACGCCCCCCAGATAGATATATTCATCATGCAAAATGATACGCCACTTTGGAAAAAGTATGGCAGTTCTCCCAGAAGGTTAAACAGAGCAGGCCTATGACCTAGTAATTCTATACCTAGATATAATACCAAGAGAAATCACATCTGTTCACGCAAAAAGTCTGTGCAGAGCAGTCAGGCATGGTGGCAAGTGCCTGTCGTCTTAGTTATTCGGGAAGCTGAGAAGGAAGATTGCTTGAGTCCACAAGGTTGAGACCACCCTGGGCAATAAGCAAAACTCTGTATCAGAAAATAAAGAATACTCATAGCAACACTCTTCATGAGTCAAAAAAGTGGAAATGACCCTCAAGTCTATCAACTTATAAATAAATAAAATATGGTATTACTTATAAAATGGGATATTATTCAGTCTCAAAAATGAATGAAGTACTGATATATGGGTGAACCTTAAAAAACATGCTAACTGCCAGGTGTGGGGGTATTTGCCTATAACCCAGCACTTGGGAGGTTGAGGCAGGAGGATCACCATGAGTTCTCGGGAAGCCTAGGCTATATAGTGAGTTCAATGCCAGCCTGAACTACATAGCAAGACCCTGTCTCAAGAAAACAAAAACACATGCTAAGGAGTCAGTCACAGAGGACCATATATTGTATGATTCCATCCATGTATGTGAAACATCCAGAATAGGCAAATATATAGAAAGCAGATTAGTGACTGCCACGGCAGGAGGACAGAATAGGGATGACTGCTAATGAGGACAGGTTGGTGGTTTTTTTTTGCAGGGGAAGTGATGAAAATATTCTAAAATGTATTGTGGTCACACTTGTACAAATACGCCATACTAAAAGTCACTGAATTGCATGCTTAACATGGGTGAATTATATGGCATGTGAATTAAACTGTTAAAAAAAATATCATCATCAACCTTACTTTTCATCTATTGCTTCTAAAAAGTTAAAACTTCAAGACACTGACTTTTGTCTCTAACTCTGAACTAAAGGTCCAGAAGCAGGGCAGTTATTTCAGTTCTGTGAGATGATGTACACAGGAAGCCGGAGGAAACGTGAGCAGCAGCGCCAGCCGTAGGCAGGCTGATGGAGGTCAGGACCTCTTGGTTCCAGAGTAGCCCCTGACAACTGGAACCGTGGGCCTACCACAAGACAGGCATGAGAGGCAGTGGCTCCCTAGCTGGCCTCCCCACTTACGCACATACCCTCTATGACCCACTCCCCATCCCTCACTTTCCTATTTGAAACCTTCAAAGTCGCCGTCTTACTTAGGATATAACCGCCCTTCTCTTTCCCTGCACATACCCATTCTGGCCACACTGGCCGCCTCCTTGATCTTCCATCTCACTAGGCTACTCTCTGCTCCAGGGCCCAGTGCCTGGCTGCTCCTTTTGCCTGGAACAAGCATTCCACCCCACCCCACCCCCCAACTTTTGGCATAGCTCTTTTTCAACTGTTTTAATGGCTGCTTAATCATCAGCTCCCCAGAGACCACCCTAAAATTACTATCAAACCCCCACCCCCGTCATGCTGTCTTCTTAGCCTGCTTTATTTTTCTTTGTTGGACACCTGAAACTTTCTCGCTTAGTGGTTTATTTTGGTGTCTTCCCACTAGAACATAAAGACAGACCTGGGTCCTGTGGACCTCATTATCTCCAAAATCTGGCACATATGAGCACTCAGATATTTGTCAAATGAATAAACAAACATGAGGTTGACAGTCACCAACCTGGTCTGTCCATTACTTTCCAGCCTCCCCAGTGAGCCTGGTAAATTATCACAGGACCCAGTCCTCAGATACATGGGAGGGAGGCGAGCACATGGCCTAATCCTGGCCAATCAGAACCTTCCCTATAACATTACACACAGAGAAACCAGAATTCAGGGGAAGGGATATAGCCAACAGATTGAAGCAGAGCCAAGAGATGGAGAATCTTGGCAATACAACATGAAACTCTGATGTTGACCCTACTCTGGGACTCTCTTACGAAACAAACCAGTAAATTTCACATTGAGCTTGACCAAGTTGGAGTTGGGTTTCTGCCACTTGTAATATGATGATTAGAGGATGTTTGTACCTGTAGGGTGCCTGACTCATGAGATGCTCAGTAAAGGAGCATGGGTCTGCAAGGGCACATGTCCTGACTGAAGAGGCAGCCAGCCCCTGGACATGCCCCCTGCTGGCAGCACCATTTTGGTTCTCCACTGGGAAATGGAGTGTTCTCATTGGCAGTTGTCAATGTGGGCATGAGATCCAGCTGTGGTCAGGGAAGGTCCTCTGAGCAAGCAGAAGTAATGAGTCTTTGGCCTTAAAATGTGTTTCCCCTTTAGGATTTCCTTCAAAATTCCTGGGCAACAGCTGCTCTCTGTCTGCAGGGATGTCTACTGGTAGGTGGGGGGCTTCCTCTGCTGGGGTCATCATTGCCAATCCCTGGGGAAAGCTGCCCGACAGTGACGACCACATAATCCACAGTGTGGAGGGGGAGGGACAGTGAAGTCCTTCAGTACTCTTGGGGCTACCCACCTCCAGCCCTCCCCATCCAGGTAAGCCAAAAGCCAGGCCTATCCGGGGGTTTTCATTTTTGTGAGAGTAATGATGGGGGGTGGGTTTAGATCAGATTTTCTAATATACTGAAGTTGTCCTCCCCCTACTCATGGGTCCCCAGCCCCCACCCCAGCTTGGCCCTGCCCTCCACAGAAATGGGCTGCACTCACATCAGGCTTAAAGGGCGGTTCTAGCATGCCTGCTCCCAGCCGCTTGAAGTTCAGCTTTTTGAAAAGAGGGTGCTCCTTCACCTCTTGGGCACCGCCCCCACGACACCCCAGACGCTCCGCAGGGTCCTTGCAGAGGAGCTGTGGCAGGGTATGGGTGGTCAGGGTGCCCATGTGTGGGCAGGCAGGTGAGGTGCCCCAGCTCCAGCCCCGGCCAGTCAAGCCTCCCGCTTGCTGTGATACCTGGGAACAGAGTGAGCAGGCCTGCGGGGAAAAGCGCTCGGAGTATTCTTCGGGCACCTCTTTCACCAACCGCTCCACCTCCTCCCGCTTGATCTTCTTCTTCCTCTGCTGGAAGGGTGACTGGCCTGCGATCATCTCATACAGAAGGCAGCCTAATGCCCACCAATCAGGGCTGAATGTGTACCGCTCGTTCTTCACCACCTCTGGAGCTGGGCAGGGCACAGAACCAGGGCTGGGTGGGTGGTAGGCAACAGAGGCAGGACTGCCCAGTGCATATGAATTCAGGGGACTGACTCAGACACTCTGGCCAGGGAGGCACCATTATCAACTTGGTAGGGACCTCAGCAAGTACAGAACATACATCTCAACACAGGAAGCTGATGTGGCCTGCAGGGTACCACACTTAGGATCCCCAGCTCTTCTGATTTTTTTTTTCTTTCTTTTCTTTTTTTTATTTTTGGTGTGGTGCCAGGGATGAAACCCAGGATTTTGCACATTCTAAGTAAACACTCTACTACTGAGCTATACCACAGTACTCAAATCCTTACAGTTTACATAAAGTTTTCTGGCTTACTAAATGTTGGCAACCAATTCAAATTGTTCCACAATTTTACTTCAATACTAATGTGGGTCAAATTGGGCCCTTGTGGTTACTAGTTTGCAACTTCTGGATTTCATGGGAGAAAAGAGAGGGCCGAAACTCCCACTTGCTGATACTTCCTACCTGCCAGGGCAGGCACCTGAGTTTTCCCTAACTATCTCTTTTCATCTCCAGGCAACCCTAGGAGGAAGCTCGGATGATTCTTTCATGGTAGTGAAAAAGAGGCTGGGAGAAGATAAATCTCTAGCACCAGGGTACCACAACAGGCAAACAGTAGAACCTAGCAGGCCAGGACTCAGTCTACTATGTGATGTGGTCCCCAAGCGGGGGCATAGGGCTACTGCCCTGCACCACAAATGGGTACACTTGCTCTAAACATGGACAATCCCTCGCAGGCAGGGCTAGAGCCATGGAAATAGTTTTCTTCTTCTCCCTGCCCTGGTAGCCCTGCTGGCCCAAATAGTTGTATGTGCTCAATAAACATTTAGTCAATGAAAGATGTAGATTCGTAATGGTGGGTCTCTGGCTGGGGTCTCAGTCTCCTAATCTACAAAAGAGGAACATCAGCATAGGCTCTTTCTACTCCCTCAGGCGCAAAAGATCTCCATACAGAGTGATGGGCAAGGCCCAGGACAATGAAGGGACCCACGAGGCTGGGGGCCTAGGACAGAGGGAGACTTACCCATGTAGCCCACGGTGCCCACACGACCTTTGATGGTCTGGCCCTCAGGCACGTGCACAGCCAATCCCAGGTCAGAGATTCGGATGTGGCCTGAATGAGAACAGAGAAGCAAGTGGGCCTATTAGGGGCCAGGCCTCCCCAACTCACCCAACCCCACCCTTGTCCCTCCCCACCCACCATGGTCATCCAGAAGGATGTTCTCTGGCTTCAGGTCCCTGTGGGGAGAGAAGGGCACGGTCAGCTGCTATTCATTTTGCCAAGAAGCTAGACAGGGTTGGCCCCTCCTTGCTCAACTGCCAAGTAACAGATGACTCTGCTCTCCCTGGGCAACAACCCTGACTCAGGATGGCAGATAAAAGATTAACAGTGCCAGGACTCCCAGGATCTTCCTAGGTGAGTGAAAGGTGACTCTCCCCCAGGGGAGGACTTCCTAGACATCACCAGTGTTGAGGAGCTCCCTCCTGCTTGGTAGGTGATTCTAACATCCGTCTGTCATGCAGGGCTACTCATCCGTCCCTTCATGGCGCTGTTAGGAGGCTAAAGTAAAATTACCACCAGTCACCACCACAACCAAAGCTCTCCACTATTGAGCCAACCTGCAAGGTAGGCAGGATAGTCTCTGCTTAGCAGAAAAGGAAACAGGGTTGTTTGTGCAAGGAGCTGACTGACCCAAGGTCACACAAAGGGTAACACAATCAGGATTCGCACATAAACGTCAGCAAGACCTCACAGCCTATATCTGAGCCACTGCGGTCCATGGTGGGGCAGTGATGGGCCCGGAGCCAGTCACTGCGGTGGCTAAATCACATCTTTGGCACACCAATAGCATTGTGCTGTTGACCTGATCGACAGGGTTGGCTGCTTCCATCCATACCAGCTACTGACCCTGGAGATGGGCCAAGCCCTGGGAGAGAGCCGCTATAGACGCTCTACCCCACCTGTACACGATGCGCTCCCGATGCAGGTCCTCCAGCCCACAGCAGATCTCAGCAGCATAGAAGACGGCACGTGCTTCGGGGAAGCCAGCCTGGCCCATGTGGTAGATGTGGAACTTGAGGTCACCTCCATTCATCAGCGTCAGTACTAAGCACAGCGCATCCTTGGTCTCGTAGGCATAGGCTAAGCTCACCTGTGGCCGGGGGATCAGAGCCCTCAGGCAGGAACTTGGGGACCCCTGGGGGCAGTGCTAACAGCGACTGCCCCAAATATCCTTGTGGATGCCATTTCTTGGGGCTCAGCAGGCTGCAACGCCCAGGGTGAGAAAGGGAGGCCTGGAGGGGCGGGCCAGGGTCGAGGGCAGTCCCTGTGTTGGTGGGGAGACTACGGCCTGGTGAGTAGCGAGGGCAGGATGAGCCAGCATGACCAAGTGGAAGGGAGAGATCTCCTTTCTGTACTTACTACAAACCTACTGTTCACTTTCTCCAGGATCTGCTTCTCATTAAGAGCCATGGCCTCCCCTTTCCGCTTCTTGATCCGTTTCTTCTCCAGCTTCTTGCAGGCGTACATCTTGCCTGTCGCCCGCACCTGGCAGGCACACACCTGTGGCGTGGGTAGACAGGGGCACATGGAGGCCAGCCATACTCTTGGGGTATAGGGGCAGGGGCAGGTCCACTCTAGCCAGCCTTGTACACTCTGCTGGGGCACTGGCCTGACCACTCACCTCCCCAAAGCCACCTTTGCCAAGGACTCGGTACTGCCTGAAGGTGTTTTTCGTCACTGGCTGCCTGTGGGCAAGGGGTGAAGGAGCACACGTTGGCTGTCAGGGACCAGGAAGCACCCTCACAACCTGGCCTAAACTGGCTCAGTCTGGGAGGAGCTCACCTTTCCAGCCATTTCCACTGCAGGAAACGGTTGAAGTAGATGCTGTCGAGGTAGTCAGCAAAAGGGGCCATGCTCAGGTACTCGTGGGTCAACCTGTTGGATGGACCGGCCCACAGATCAGTCCCTGACACCCCAGGTTCTTGGCTTGATGGTCTAGGCCTCCTGTGATATGCACGCTCAGCCCACAAAGCATCATCTTTGGCCAACCCTCTGGATAAGCCACTGAGCAAGGAGCCACACATTTGGTGCTGAAGGTGAAGATGCCACGGAAATAGGAGGCCAACTACCTAAGTGGCCTCCTATTTAAACAGTGGGTCAAGGCCAGGGCAAGAAGCTGAGCTGTTCACAGCCTTCTGGGCCCAGAGAAGTCCCCTCCGCTAAGCGCAATTCCAGGCTTGTAAGCAGGGAGCCTTACCGGGTCAACTCCTGGAAGAGGTCCTTGCAGGGCCCCTGCTCCAGCCGCTGGGCGCAGTTAGTCACCAGCTGCAGGGGGACCTCAGGGATGAGGTCAGGACCCTGGAGACAGGCCACAGGCAGGTCAGTGCAGGGGCTCACTTGGACAGCTGCCCACTCCCTGGGCAGCGTCGCCAGGTATCTCCGCTGGTGGCACTGTGGCCGCTGGCGGGTGCTGCGCTGGCTTCCCACTTGCTGGACTCCCTTCCTTTCCTCCCTCCCAGGGCAGCAAGAGGCACAGCTGCTGGCAGGCCGCCTGGCCTGAGCTCAGCTCACCCCCTGGGCTCCATGCCCACAGTGCTGCCTGGAGCAGCTCCAAGGCACTCACTGCCCAGGCTGTGGTCACTCCTCTCCCTGTTGTCACTGAGCCCTGAGCCCGGCCTGTTGCCATCATCTCTCCAGCGCTGTTCACTCACCGTGTGGCTCAGAAAATTCTGCATTAGCCGCCGCCCACATGCCTTCCGCTTCTCATCAGGGGTCACCTCGTACTCAGCCTGCAGGGTGGGAGGCAGAGAAGCCGGGGTCCGGACAGAGCAGTGAGTGTGGGGAAACGGCAGAGTGGTGGGGACCTCCACCTGCCTGCCCTCAGTGTTGGGCTGGGTCTGGGGCAGGCTGCACTCACCACCCCATCAAGGAAGGCAATGCAGCGTGTCAGCTCAGGCCTCATGGTGCAGAACTCCCGGAACAGCAGGCGCCCGATGGGCTGCCGCTCACACAGACTGTGGTAGTCACGCTCTGCAGGCCAAGATGGGAGCTGTTGGGGTCACAGTCCTGGAGCCCACTGGCAGGACACTTCCGCCCACACCACCAAAGCCTGGGCCCCAACAGCTTCCAGCCCTGCAGTGTGGCAGCCATTATCTCCTTTAGAGCTCTCACCACAACCCTGGGGTAAGCACCACGTCATTCCCAATGTAACCTTGGACTGTGGGGACCACAGAGGCTAACTGATTAGCTCAACGCACAGTCTGTAGCCTGAGCTCCAAAGACAGGCCCCCTGCCTCCCCCTGTCATCTCCTGGTTCACACAACTTGTACGTGTCAGTGCTAGGGCTGGGTGCGGTCTGTGAGGTTCCGGCCCAGCCTGGGGCCAGGCCCACACCTGTTGCCTGCCTGGCGAAAGTGCGAGAGGAAGTTGTGGCTTCCGGCGTGCTCTCAGCTGGGCCTCCTTCCCAGGCAGTGGAAGCAGCCATAGTACGCTCTGCCCACACGGGCTTCAGAGGGGGCCAGGCAACCTTAGGTGCTACTCAGACCTCAGGATTCAGTGACGATAAACAGGAACTGGGGCCTGGGTCATTCTGTCCCCTCCCAGAAATAATCCTGTCACACTGCTCTGGCTTTGCTGGGTACCCCCTGCACTGAGCGAGGCGGGGCTGATAAGCACAGGCTGGGGGCTCTCACCACCATCAATCTAGCATACGCCGCCTAGCCGGGGCCCTGCTCCTGCTGGCCTGACTCGCTTGTCCTCTGTTCCTCTCAGCTGCCCCCAATCTGCCGCTTCCCTCCTCCCTGTATCCACTTCAACTGACTCCAGTCAGCCCCTGTTCACACTCTGCCCCCCACCCATCCCGAGCCCAGGAACTGAAACTGGGCTGAGTGGCA
>RJWT010052855.1:0-10506 GCA_004365215.1 Cuniculus paca | reverse complement strand
CTCGAACTTGCAGCGATCTTCCCCACAGCTGCCTGAGTGCTGGGGTGTCAGGGGTAAGCTACCATGCTGGTTGTTTAATTACACATAGATTAAAGCAACAATATATAGATACTAGGAAGAGACACAAATATAATCAAAATTCCTTTGACAATGTAGCTAAGGCAGATAAAAAATGGATAACCTTTTCCTCTTACAATGTTAGAACACTGGATGCAAATTCACATTTATCTTACACTTAATTGAATAAGAACATTAGAAAAATATTCTATTGTAAATTCCATAGGATATATTTAAAAGAACTCAAAACACTCTACATTTTACAGAAAATATAAATAAACATTATGGTAAGCATAAATGAGATTAAAATATTATAAAATTCTAGATGATACCAGACAAATTGTACATGGTCTTGTGCTTGGTAATAAGTATTTAAATACAACATGGAAGTCAATATCTGAAAGAAAAAATGATATATTTGATTATTTTAAACTTTAAAAATCATTCTCTATGAAAGTCACTGAATATAATGAAATGTTAACAAATAACAGACTTGGAGAGCATATTCTGCAAAATACATGTCTAATGAAGGACCTGTATCTGAAATATGCAATAAATGCTTACAACTTATCAATAAGAAAACAAACAAAAAGCAATCAAAATGACAAATCTATGAACAAATGCCTCACTAATAATACACATTTTTAAAAATAAGCATATGCGAAAATGCTCAACATCATTTGTCTTTAGGGAATCACAAATTAAAACAGAAAGTTAGCAACATAGATATCAGACAGTGGCTAAAATTAAATTCAAAACAGGATGAAAATGGGCAATGCACACCGAAGATACCAAGTAACAGGAAATTTTATCAGATGTTCTGAATGCACAGTTATCAAACAATTTTAGAAGACAGTCTGGCATTTTCTTATAAAATAACGTGTAAGCTTGCACATTTACTAATGTACTTATTATTAATGATGCAACAGTTGCACTCGTAAAAATGTAAGCATTCACTTGAAAATTTATACCCCCCAAAAACTTACATGCAAATATTTACAGCACCTTTACTCATAATTTCTACAAATGAAAACCATGAAAATATAGATATAAAAATAAATTAGTAAATTATAGAATGGATATGATGAAATGATATGCAGTGACATAGTGAAATAAACTATCAATATCAGTTAGCATTCACTAGAAAAATTGATTCTGCATATAATCTATCTTTCTACCTCTAAATAAATAGAATAGAATAGGTAGATGATAGATAGATAGGTAGGTAGATAGATAGATAGATAGATAGATAGATAGATAGATAGATAAAGGAATTGCAAAGTAATTCTTCTTTGGGATAGAAAAAATTAGTCAATTTTATGAACATACTTGTTTATCCACAAATGTTAATGGACATCTAGCTTGTTTCAAGCTTGAGAATATTGTGAATGATGATACTGATAATACTACTTGCTATTTTATTATGAATATAATTTTCAACATGTTCTCAACCTATTTTCTTCATTTCAGTTTCCTTTTTATCTTGCTTCTTTAACTTATTAGCAGGTAGTCCAAAAATAATCTTTCTTATGTAAATGACATACATAGTAACTCATAACTATATTTTATACTTAAATTTTTCATGCACTGAATAATGTTCAAAAACAATAGCTTACATCATAGGATACCTAACTTGTCTGTTATGAAAATATAAAAGGTGATACATAATTGCTTTACCTCTATATTAGTAAGAGCTGAGAAATTCAAGGATGATGGATTGCCTAGATATCTATATCAAAATGTGATTCATAAATTGTAAGGAAGAGCTTTGAGAAGTATCTGTCATATCTACTTCCTTTTAGTGTTACTCTAATTATAATTATTTGACAGAAAGATATTGTATCATATGATTCATTTCCCCACCATAAATGTTAATTTCCTTTTTCATGGTTCTGTTTAGAATAATTCTGATGAAAATGGCAGTAATATAGTTTAGAATATACAGTTTAGTATAATTCTTATGAAAATGGTAGTAATGTAAAACTTTATCCTTCCTTTTTAAAATAAAACCATTGAATGAAAATAATACCTTGCAGAAAAAAAAAATTCCACATAAGCCTGCAGCAGTCATGTGAATGTTAAATGCAGTAACACTCATGACTCCTTTCACAATATTGTTTAATTAACACTGAGAGTGAAGAACTAGATAAAAATGTGACTAATCATCTTTAAACAAGGGAAAGTGTGCTACCCTAGGAACAACTCCAGGAAATAAATAAAAATAAAAATTATTTTAGGTGTTCACCTTTATTATTCATGTCTGGTATTTTCTTTATATAAAGTTCATATACTTCCCCCAATCAATGTAGCAGGAACGATCACTGTATAATCACTACAGAACCAAATAAAATGACTTCTTTTTCCATTTTGCAAGATAAGAAAACAGCAGGATAAATTGTGAACATTGAATAGAAATTTGAATTGTATAGAGTTGTATTATAATTTAGGCCAAAGTTAGCTTGGTTTCAGGAATGAATTAAAATGTTTTAAGCAAAATCGTTATGCAGTTCTTTTCTTCTTAGAAGACAGCACACACCAGGTATAAGAAGATCCACATTTGTGGTTGTTTTACTGAGTATAAGTATTATTAAATGTCTTGAAAAAGAAAAATGACTGCTACTATGTTAGATACATATTTTAATCTTGAGCTCTCTTTTTCCTAATTCTGACATAGCCATAAATTAGCATCTTTCTAGTTTATTTCATTAATTCATCAGTTTATTCACAGAATAGATGAAACACTTGTTAGGGAGCAGACAGTGAGTTTTATTTGTCAAAGTACTTTTTTAAAATCATGGAAAATGAAGGCTCACGGTACTGACTGTTGTGTTTGATGTTCCCTAGGAACCTTTCCTGTTAACATTTTAAAAATCACTTTAAAAAAATAAAAGTTAGATGGATAAACAGATGATACACATATAGTAAAACCCATTTATAATCTCTGCAGGTCTTAATATGAATAGATTTTGAATTTTGTTACAGGTTTTCAGCATCTATTAAGATTTTCATGTCATTTTTAAACCTGCTTCTAGTTATGTGATATATTTCTGTGTTAGGTGATCCTTGCATTCCCAAAGTTAAACCAATGACTTGATGGTATATAATTTTTTAATGTGTTGCTGAATTCTAGAGGCGAGTATTTTGTTAAGAGTTTGTGCATATATATTAATTTAAGAAATTAATCTTTGAGATTTTTTTATTTGTAAGTTTATTATCCAGTTTTGGTATCACATTGATACTAGCATTGTAAAATGAATTTTTGAATTTTCCTTCCATTTTTAACTCACTGAATGTGAATATACATGTTGAGGAGATTACTTGCTAGTCCTTTAAAAAATCTTTTAAAACTCATCATTAGTTGTATCTGGTTCTGGGATTTTCTTGTTGGAAGACTTTTACTTTACTGCTTTAATCTATGGTTAATCATTTTAGGGTTTCTTATATTTTCTTGGCTCAATTTTGGTATGTTGTGCTTATTTAGAAATATGTCTATTTCTTTTAAATTTTAAAATTTATTTTAATGTTTTAAAAATAATCTCTAATGATCATCTTTATTTTTAGTGTTATCTGTTGTATTTTCTCTTTTTTTTTTTCAGTACAGGTGATTTGCCTCAGTTTTATTTTGGCTAGGAATTTGTCAACTTTATCTGACTTTTCCAAGATCAATGTCTTTTATTCTTTGATCTTTTGTATTATAATTTTAGTCTCTGTTTTATTAATTTAAGCTTTGATTTTGAACTTGGATCTTGTTTGTCTATGATCTTGTGATGCTTCATTAGGTTATTCATTTGAGGTAACTAAATCAATTAATGGACAAATATACTAAAAGAACTTCAAAAGATGAAGTATAAATTGTTCATAATCAATATTAGCACAAACCTTTCAAGATTTCATGCCTATAATTTGTATTCTTAATAGCTTCTATGAAGACAACAATACATAATGCATTAATTATTGTTACTCTCCTACTAGCCTGTTTTGAAACTGTTTTAATGTTATTTTTTTTAAACAAAAATGTCCATAAATGTCTAAAAAATGCTAAACATCATGGAAATGCAATCAAAACCACATTGAGAGTCCATCTCATTCCAATCTAAATAACTATCATCAATAAAAAACGAAAAAAAAATTAGTGTTGATGAATATGTTGCAGAATAAACTCTTACACACCACTGGTTGGAATGTAAATTAGTACAGTGAGTAGGAAAATCATATGGAGGCTCCTCAGAAACTAAAAAGAAAGTTTTTTTGATCAACCTATACATATAATCAAAAAATTAGCCACTATAATATAGGAATAGTAGCATAGACATATTTATTGTGGTACAATTCACAATAGTTAAACTGTGGAAACAGCCTAGTCACCATCAGCTTACGAATGAATAAATAAAACATGGTATATATCCAAAATTGAGCAATATTGAATCACAACAAAATAACACCATTTTTAAAATAGATGAAACTGACGATCAATGTGTAGATCAAATAAACCAGATACACCAAGAAAAACATCATTTCTATGGCATATATGGGAATCTAGAAAAATGTAAAAGTAGATATCACAAAAATAGATGTAAAACTATTAGATAAGAGAAAAGGAATTGGAAAAAAGAAGTAGGTATTTGGGTTTGATAATCAAAATACGTTGTACGCATGTAGCAATAAGCCACAATGAAACTCATTATTGCACATAATTAATATGCACTGATTAAAAAGATATTTCACAGAAAATGAAAATGTATTTTATTGGGAAGAGAACTTGAAATTATGTGGAGTGAAAAGATGGCTAAGAATGATGGGGACAGAAGGAGTGACCCATCATTTTAAAGTGTAGATTACCGGGTCGGACGTGGTGGTGCACGCCTGTAATCCCAGCACTCGGGAGGCTGAGGCAGCAGGATCATTGTGAGTTCGTGAGCAGCCTGGGCTACAAAATGAACCCAGGACCAGCCTGAACTGCATAGTGAAACTCTGTCTCAAAAAGACAAAAATAAATAAATAAATAAATAAATAAATAAATAAAGTACAGATTACCAACCAATTGTTTTGGGGATCTTGAATCTAGAGTGATATTTGTTTTCTGTGTTGAATGTCACAAATTATCCTAAATGGCTTAGCAAACAGAAATGTAATCTTTCATACCACAAATGAAAAAAAAATCGAAGTATTTTCATGGTCTCACTTCTTGTACAGGCCCACAGAGGACACTCCCTAGGAGGGAATGACTTTTCCATTTTCAAGTTAGTGTGATTGTCACCACTTCTTGTTTTATAGCTGCTTATTTAGCTTGAGAAAATTATTATTATTCAATTCACAATCAATCTGATCAACAATGTCTTATTAATATTTCAAAATGGGTTTTTCTCACTTTTTGAAAATAATCTTGACTCCCTAAAAGTTTAAAAATAGATTTAAAATTTGATTAAAGTGATATTGTGATAACTTTCCTAGAGTTGGACACAGTAAAAAAAACCTAAATTTGAAGAAGAGTTTTTTTGACTTATGTTTTAGGGGGATTCAGTCCCTGGTCATCTGGCTCCAAGGCAGAAACATTATGACAAAATAGTGTGGCAGAGCAAAACTGTTTATTTCCTGGTTTCTGTGAAGCAGAGCAGAAGAACTGTGCTAGAGTAGAAGAGGCGGAAGCCCAGATATAGTACTGAAGCTCATATCTTATGACCAACTCAGACACACCCATAAGTGTGTTCCACCAATCTTATAGGCTGTGGTCAAGTGAATCAGGAGGAAACAATTATATTTTACTATCATAGCTATTAAACACTTCTTATATAAAAAATATATTTTATCCTGAAAAGGTATTTTGAAAACAATTTTCATAGAGATTTTTTAAAAGTCTTCTGTCAATCTAAAATCCAATAAAGAATAAAGGGGAGTACTGTTTTTTGTTTCCAGACAAGGGAAGAGCGATATAAGGACCACACTGTAAGAATTTGTTAAGAGCTCTAATTAATCAAGGCATGAAGAAAATGCAGAACAATGTATTTATTAATAAGAAATCTAAACATCAAAAAGATAAAGTTGAAGGTCAGTTGTCATTTGAGAATTATAAATCTCCTTGTGCTCAGAAGACAAATTAATATTCTGTATCAAATGGCCACCCAGAGGAAAAATGGCTTCTCATCAAAAAGTAGATTTTCATACTGCTGTAATTACAAAAAATGTGGTAAATGACCAACTGTCAGAGACATTCAGTAACTCTAGTGAGAATTCAAGCTACTTAGGAAGGGATGGGTTTTTCAGGATAGGGGCGGGAAGCTGGTAGCTTTAACAATGAATAAAAGTGCTCAAAAGAAAAAAAGTTAGTATTAAATATATTCAAAGTTCAAAGAACAATGATTACAAAGCATTAAAATTTTGTTAGTCTAGTAACCTTTCTTCCACCTCTCCTTTAAAATTTTGACTCTCCATATTCTAAATGTGAAAGCTTTGAAAATTAAAGTTGTCCATCTTAAGGAAGAAGAATAACACAAGAAATAGAACAGGCTAGTAAAACATAAGTCAACAAATCTTGATAAACTTCAACAAATCAATTTAGATTTAGTCTATTGTTTTAATAAATAACTACATAAAGGCTTCCATAACAAGAGATTACAGATTGTTCCATAAACGACAGGAGTCTATTTCACACTACAGTGGAGGTTGGGATGTCCAAGATCAAGGAAATGGTGGGACAAAGTCTGGTGAGGAGAGGTTTCCCGGTTCAGAGACTTCTTGTTATATAATCACGTGGTATGGAGTATGAGGGAGTTCTGTATTCTCTCTTACAAGAGAGAGCACTAACTCCATGTACAGCTGATCCACGCTTAGGACATAATCACTTCTCAAAGGGCTCATTCCAATATGACTGCATTGGAGATTTGGTTTCAACATACGAATTTCAAAGGACATAATAAACGTTTCTTCTTTAGAAACTATTATATAGAAGTTGACATTCTACTTATTAAATTGAACCTAATTTTGAGATTTATATAAAATGATAAAATCGTTGATAGATTTCTACCACCATTGTCATAAATCACCACAAATTTTGTCATTCAAAAATACTGTCATATTTTGTAATTCTGAAGTTCAAAAATTCAAGTACCATCTTAGTGGATTAAAAACAAAGTGTCAGTAATTTTGAGTTTTTATCTGGATTCTCTAGAGGGAATCTAATTTTTTGTGTTTTCCATCTTATACATGATATATATATATATTCCATCTTATACATGATATAGATATATCATGTATAGATGAGATATATGTATCTCAGCCTTTGCTTCCCACCATCTCTGGAATCTGAAATTTGTATATTTTTACTCATTTTTTTCATCAAATACATTTTCTTCTGACCATATATAGGAAAGCTTCTGTACTATGAACAATCCATATGATAATATCAATTCCACCTGTCTTATCCAGAATAATTCCCACATATCAAAGTACTAAGTGCAATAACTTTTGCAAAGTTCTTTTGGCTATCTAAAGCAATGTGTTATTGTATACTTTCATTAAAGTCTAGGTATGTTTTATGAGCCATTATTGACTCAATATTAAGAGAAAAAGGTCTTGTAAATTTGTCTCTGAGAAAATTAAAATTGCATTATGAATAACTGTCATGAATACTCATCTGGCAAAATATAACATCTATAATTCATAGTTTCATATAAAATTTGTTTATTTAAATAATAATTCATTATGCATTGTTTTTAGATTGATAAACAGAGAAGAGTGCATGTGGCATGTACTCTAAGGGCCTTAAGTAAGAAGAAGTTTCTAGAATTAGGAAATCAGAGGAGATATGAAAACAAGCCTGTTAACAGAAAATCTAAGGTTGATACACTAAAAAATAGATCCTGCAAAGAATGCAAAGGAAAACAAAATCCAAGGGTTAGAGGAATGCATTCAAAACAGGAATTTGGAGAAATTGATCTGGTTTGTAGATATAGTTTTTAGTAACCAAAAACTTATCACAGTAATAAACTGAAAAAAATGAGTTGCAAGGAAATGGGAGAGAAACATAATATATCTGCATAGCTTCTAAGTATCTTAAAATATACTTCAATATATAGACTGCTAGGAAAAACAGTAAATAAAGTCATTTCAATTCAATTTCTCTTTATTTTAAAACATTAAGAATGCATAATTTTCTTGAATGCCACCCAACTAACAAGCTAAATATGTTCTAGTAAATAATTAATGTGTTCATTAAAAATATGATAAAGTATTATATGTAAATGATTTAAAATTATCTACTAACACAATTTGGAAAATGAGAAATTTGCTATTTATTTGTGTATTATTTTAAAATTATGTTAATCTTTGATATTATAATGTAGAGAATTCCTGGACCTAGGTTAATATCTGATGTATATAGGCTCCATAACTTCTCACTTTCTTTAATCTTTAAATTCATAAAATAAGATCAGCAACTGTATCGAGAGTTACTTTAGTCTTTAATCACTGCTCTCTCTTTTATTTTCATCAGTTAGTATTATTCAGTGGTTCACGACAAGGAGAATGCTTCTCTTTTCCTTTTTTCCAAAATGGCAATCAAAAATTGATAGGTCCTTGCTATTTTTGTTCAATGACATTGACTAATTATTAGCTCTGTAAGAAAAATGAAATTATAATTTTAATGCTATTGTAAAAGACCAGAAACTCTCTCAACATAGTAAGATGTCATAAAGGTTTATACTCTTTTTGTAAATTGGCCACTTGTTCAAATGTTAAACTTTATAGTTTTGCCATCCTTGAATGCATTCATTTTTTATGTTAATATATTATTGAATGATCACTTTATTAATATGATTTGAAATGGTTCATCTTTTTTTTGAAATGGTTCATCTTTAAATAGTCTGCCAAACATATGACTTAATTGCAAGTATTACACAAATCTTTCAATTACTTTTGTATGGTTCATATCATATCACTTGATATCTCGGAGAAAATACTACATGTGATTATAACTTCTATAAAGGTTGCATCCTAAAATTAAGGAAATATAAATTCAATAAGTAATTTTTTTTTACTTTAAAGAGAATAAAACAAAACAGAACAGTAAAATAGAATAATGCAAGCAATACAGAACTTCAAAACAAGATGACAGGAAATCAACAATGGCTACCATAGTGTCTCTTGTTTCCTTTGAAATAGTTGTTCATACCTTCTCACACAACAAATCCAATAAGTAAATTATAAACTAAAATTAACAATAACATAGGAAAGAACAGTAGACAAAGCAAATGGCTTAATAATGAACTTTTGAAGTGATACTTTATAAATTAATTTTACCTGATGATCAAAAAATGGCTAGGTAAGTTACCACTTTAAATAACTACTTAAATGTTAGGAATATTTTATAAATTCAAGTATATTGTACATTAATTCATTTCTCTTTTACTAAAACTTTTCTTTTTATTGAAGCAAAAGAAAAAAATTACAGATGTAAATGCCATTTTCATAATTCCGTTTACTGAGATATGAGAAGGTGTATTTGCAAATAGCATTATTGCTCTAAACTAGCCACTTTTCTAATGAAATGCTTTTCCTATTTATGTTTACAAATTAATTATATGTGACATAGAGAGAGCCTATGGGACAATAAAAAGAAAACAAAAAATAAATCCTTTGTTTTTAAGTAGCTTATAATTTAGGTAAAGTATTGCCTTCATAAAAAATTTTCAGTAACATTTGCTTGGAAAGCTGACTTTTTCAAAAGGAATTGTCATTTTGCAGAGATGAACCACATTTAGAAACTGAATAGATTTCCATGATGAAGCTCAGGAAAATCTCCTAGAATTAAGGGAAGGTTGATAGAGGACAAATTTTCTGTGTTAAATTCACGTATTAGTTAACTATTCAATTCAGCAAATAGTTGTTGAAATTTTGGAGATACAACTTTCAACAAGACAAGCATTAACCGCATCCTCATTGAATTTGGAAGAGTAAGCTGCCATAAATGCAATACTGAAAAGAGAATTGTGTGCTGTGATATACCTGAACCAGGGAAGTTTCTAAGTCAAATAATAATGAGAAATTTTAAGAAACAATAAGAATACAAAATTATAATAATTGCCATAAAGTTTATAACTGTTAAAATTGCTTACACATATATTCTGTGTAAAAAGTTATTTTTGTATGCAATTTGTAAATGTCTCACCATTTAATCTTCATACCAGTTGTAGGCAATTATTAGGAGAATATTTTACTGAAAGGAAAACAAAAGATAACCTTAAGACAGTTAGTGAAGATGTTGTGACAAGAAAGAGTCACAGCCAGTTCTCAAGTTCAAACTATCTCTCTCAGCTTCTAAATCACAGGGAATTTTCCCAGCCAAAGGGTCCTTTATATCTAATTGGAATGGGAGAGAAATGTGTAAGTTGTTGGTTTATTTTACAATTTTTATAGATGTCAGACATTCATTTCTATTATTTTATTTCAATTTTT
>RJWT010052854.1:0-10503 GCA_004365215.1 Cuniculus paca | reverse complement strand
CAAGTCGACCGTGTTGATAAAGAACACAGACTGACGACCACAAACAGTTAAGGATGAGGTTTGATGGTGGAACACCTACCTAACATGCACCAGACCCTAGGTTTGATCCCAGCATTGCAAAAAACAAACAAACTCTAACACTTAATACCTCTGTGACCCTGGGTGAGTCAGCCCATCTTAACCGCAAGATTCATTTGAAAAAAGGGGTAGCATGCTCTTAGGGCTGTTTGGATAATCAAATGAGACACACAGAGTGCTATCCATAACTGGCAAAATGCATGTGCTCAGAAAATGATGGCTACTACATTAGAAAACCAAAGAAAAATCCTGAATTCATGAAACTTTTTTTAATACATACAACACAGTACGTGATGTGCATGGGTTTTGTAAATATTTGATATGATAGGTGGGTAAAAGAATGCAGTCCCCTTGGGGCAGTCAGACTCAATGATCCTATACCTAAAGGGCTCTGCATGCAGGCAAAACCACTCAGCCACATGTGGAAGGCATACTTCCTACTACTATACTTGCTATGCAACCGGAAAAAAAAATACACAATCTTACACAAAAACGTAAGAAGATCATTTAAAATACCTGAACAATCCAGACAGTCTCTGTGCACAGATCACACAGTGCACAGAGCATAGTACCCCTGAGCTTAGACTGTCACTAAGCCAAGTCAAAGACCATCACACTACTAGCAGAAAGCAGCCTCTTGACATCAATTATCACACAAGACTGTCAACTACAAAAAGGTTGACCGAAGGAAGCAATCAGGACTCATCCTCAAATAAAAGATTTTTGCATTATCGCAACCTAATTGACTCAGGTACCCAATAATAAATTACTTTCCCCAAACAATAATTAGGCAGCCAGCCAATCCATCTTTCATTAAAATAATTACCCACTATCAGCTGCCAACACCCCTACTCAGGCAACATGTTTTATTCATTTCAGAGATTAACTGAGGACTAGTAATAAAAAAAACTTCATCTGATTGTTCTGTATCAGTAAGCAAGGGTTAAGGGAAAGGCAAATGAATTTTTAAGAGTCCTTTGCACATTTTCAATGTGACAAATATAAATTTTTGCAAACCTTGGAAAAGCAAAACTGAATATAAAGATTATGTTTCTTTATTTAAAGCTTATTATGATAAGCGACTGAACATTCCTAAAAGCGAAACACAGTTAAAAACGAGTATGAACAGAGTAATTGTGGGTCATAGCTGTTCTGCAATTCTCAGAAAGTCTCCTAAAGAAACCAGAATGCTACACATGGTAGGGCACACCTGTCATCCCAGTTGCTTGGGAGGCTGAGGCAGGAGGCCTGCAAAGTCAAGGCCAGCATGGACAACTTAACAAGACCTTGTCTCAAAATTAAAAAGGGCTGGAGATGCAGCTTAGCACTTGCTGGATTCAATTCCTGGTACCACAAAATAAATAAACATACATGTACATACATACATACACACATAAAAATAAAAAGAAAGAAGCTGGAGAAGCTAATTTGTATCTCACAAGCTCCAAAAGTTTACAACTATTTATTTACATAAAAGTCCACAGGCCAGAGACAGGCAAGGGGACACATGCCTGTAATTCACGCACTCCTGAGAGGCT
Organism: Cuniculus paca; assembly: GCA_004365215.1. Classification (NCBI taxonomy): domain Eukaryota; kingdom Metazoa; phylum Chordata; class Mammalia; order Rodentia; family Cuniculidae; genus Cuniculus; species Cuniculus paca. Next base: position 8,887 of record RJWT010052854.1, on the reverse strand, counting down.
GAAGCAAGAGGATCACAAGTTCATATCCAATCTGGGCAACTTAGCAAGACCCTGTCTCGAAATTAAAAATGCATAAAAAGGTCTGGGTTCAATCCTCAGTATTCCAAAACAAAAATAAATGAGCCTGGCATGGTGGCACACGCCTATAATCCCCCAACTTGGCAGGCTAAAGCAGGAGGATCACTGCGAGTTTGAGACTAGCCTGGGCTACACAGTGAGCTCAAGGCCAGCCGGAACTATACAGCAAGACTGTCTGAAAAAAACCAACCATGCAACCAACCAAACAAACAAACAAACAAAAGTCCATGTACCAGGTGCACCTATAATCCTAGACACTTTGCTGGCTAAGACAAAGGAACTACAAGTTTGAGGCCAGCGTGGGCAACTTAGTGAGACACTGCCTCAGAAAATAAGAAGGGTTAGGGATACAGCACCACTGGGTTCAATCCCCAGCACTGCAAATGAATAAATAAATTAAAATAAAAAACACCACAAAGGGAGCTGATGAAGAATTATGCTAAGACTTAACTCATACCAAGTACTGCTGATCAGGGTCTTCAGACCGAAGAAGATGAATGAATCGGCCCACAAGGCTCTGCTCATCAGCAAAGTCTTCTGGATCAGGGTCTTCTACAGGCTGATCTGGCTGATCCTGAATCAATGTGGACACCAAGTTCATTATGGAATCCACCTGTAACCCAGGAGACATATGAAACCATCAGCATATAAAACCATTGTCAAGTGTTCCCAGTTGTATAAATTACAAAATAATTTCATTTTTTGGTAAGAAAGTCAATATTTGAATATCAACACATATATACACAGACTTAGGTCTGGAAAGAGATGTACTGCATGTTAATTAACACTGGTTATTGTCTTTCTGGTGGAATAAGGGGTTTGCAATAATTCTTCAGTATACATCTGCAATTTTTTAGTTTATATCATAAGCCACTCAAAATTTTTCTTTAGTATTAAATTACCTTCCCCAATCTCGTATATCTAGGTGTAAAGGTCTAAAATCATAACTATGCTATCTTTTTCACTATAATAGCTTACTGGTTATTCTTACCTGGTCTTGAGAGACAATTTCTGTATTATAATCCAGAACATTACTAAGCACATAACAACTCATACTCTTTCTGGACTCATAGTCAAAGTACTCAAAAAGCGGGTGGAAATGTTTTAATTTCAAGACGGTCAAAATATTGTTGTAAGTATCAACAGGTATCTTCAAAAGCCTGGTGAGTTCCTTTGAAACTGCACTACTGGTAGCAATACTACAAAAAAAAAAAAAAAGTAACCCTTTCATGAATAAAATGTTTTATACAAACAGCACCTGCCTCATAAAAACTTTCATTCACAGTACCTCAAAATACGCTAACGACCTCCTTTACGATTAGTAAGTCTATCTAAACACACTATTACTCTTCTGTTGATAAAATATGTATCATTCTATTAATTCACATATAGGTTAGGTAGTTGGAATTAAGATGACTATCTAGAATTTGACGACTTCTAAGGAAACTATTTTAAGTGGCAGTTGGGATCCCAGGAAGACAACAAGTATATAAACACGCTGAAAGGGTTTTACTGGCATTTTCTTTGAAACAGGGTCTCGCTATGTAGTTCAGGCTGGCCTTCAACTCACTATGTAGCCCAGGCAGGCTTTGAACTTGTGACAATTCTCCTGCCTCAGCCTCCTGAGTGCTGGGGTTACAGGTGTGTGCCACCAGCTCATGTTGAAAGTATGAAAAAAAAACTATACAAAATCACAGAATGGAAAAATACATAAATTATTTTTTCTTTAAACACCAAAACACTGGTGATTAAAGAAAAACAGGTTGAAATTAAGGTAGCTTGTAGGAACATTCTGTCCTTCAACACTTAACACTTCTAACTATTTTGTCTACTCTTCCTTGAAAACTCACTTGATGGAGGAAGATACAGATAATTCTCTCTTATAACTGAACTGTTTTTCAGCCCTCTGCATCAAAAAAAAAAAAAAGACCAAAAGAAAAAAAGGGTCATAAAAACAGGTAAAGAGAAAAGAAGAAATTTTCCTCAAACCGGGGAGATGAAAAGATTACATGAGGCAAAATTAAGAATAATTTGAGGAGAAGGACTAGCTTGAACCAAGTCCAAAAAAGCAGGGATTGGGATAGTAAAAGAGTTGCTGGGGAAAAGAGAACAATCAAAACTATCAATTACAGAACACCACAGGTGTGGGACAGAATGGCTGATGACACTCCAAGTAAACAGTATTTTACATTCCCTGACAGCATCAAAATCAAAGCTCAAAATAGAAAAATATTTAAATCAATTTAATTTCTATACTGTAAATATAAATATACCCTTAATTTTCTACAGTTTATTCACCATCAGGAAGCTCCTTTTAAGGAAAATATTGCTTGACAGAAAGTTTTCCTAATAGTTTAAAAACTAGCTCATTCATATATAGAAAGGGGTCTGAAATGGCGACACAGGTCCCTGAAAACCGCCTGTAGTCCTAGACTGTTACAGTTTGGTCAATGTGTGCAACCAAGTAACTGCTTTCAACCTTCTGCCGGATTAACCCCAATCATGACAATTACAATAAATGCTTAAAACAAGGCAAATGCTTTTTTTTTTTTTGAGACAGGGTCTCACTAGGTAGCCCAGGCTGACCTTGAACTCACAATCATCTTCCTGCCTCAGCCTCTCAAGTGGTGAGATTACAGGTGTGCACCACCATGCCTGGCAAATGCTAACATTTCAAACAGCAGCTGACCAAAAAAATCTGGGACCAGAGAGTGCTTTACAAAGATTTTTACAAAACTATAACTTACTGTTCAAGGTTCAGCTTGTTGAATATCTCCACTGTTGTTTCTAGAACTTTATCAACATAGTCCACACGATCAGGGTAACATTTCATGGCAAGATTAATGAGAGAAACTTGTAAAGATACAACATCCTCTGAAGGCATATCTTGTCTAGACTGGAATGTTCAGCAAATCATACAATTATAAAAATATCTACCAGCAGAGAAGTTTTAAAGTTTTGGGAACACAGAAAAGCCACACAAACCTGTATCACTGTGGCCACCTGCTGAGAAAATATGTCAAAAAGTTTAATATCTGCAGGAATCCCAGGTCCATCTTCACGATGAGCAAATAAAGCTAATCTGAAAAAGAAAACAGCCTGAATTTTAAAAGATACAGATCTGAGTAGTGGGATCACACATGACATTTTATTCTTATTGCTTTTCTGTATTTTCTACTAGCATATTTCTCCTAAAACATTAAAAAGGAGGGTTTTGAATGTACTGATCAGCCTCTTACTTGGTTTTTAACCAGTTCTGTCAGGGAGGCTTTCTTACATTGTACAAAACAGATTTTCAGAAGGCTGATTTTCCCAAACCTTCTGAAGCCTAATCAAATACATATGAACAGAAGTGCATTCAAGTCACAAATGTTTCTAAGAGTCATGATTTAAATAAATTATCTTTAAAAGATAAAAAGACTTTTAAAATATTTAAGATATTGCAAAGTTTGACATGGTTTAGAAAAATTTTCTTTAAAAGATAAAAAGAAAAACTATTTAAAGACATTTAAGATATTGCAATATTTGAAACAGAATTTATTCCAAAAGGAATAAAGTTAACTTTTATTTCCTATATCTCAAATAACTGAAAATAATGTCTGTTCCTCTTCTCATGACTCAGGGTCACAACTCTAATCTACATTTTGTTACACAGAAAACAATCACTATTAGTTGGGGTATCTAGGCGACATTACACCCTGCATAGAAAATTCACAACACTAGTTTCCTTTAAGTGATCCAATAAGCATTCTTTTTTTTTTTTTCTTTTTTCCTTTTTCTGGTGGTATTGAGGATTGAAACCAAGGCCCCTGCAGGCACTAAGTTACATCTCCACCTACCCTACTCCCCTTTTTGAGACAAGACCTCACTGTATCATTAAATTGACTAGGCTGGGCTTGAACTTGGGCTTTTTCTGCCTCAGCCTCTAAAGTGCATCTCAGCACTTTATGGTGGCATGTACCACCATTCCAGTTAGCATACAATTTTGCTGCACAGGTAGAGGATGGAACTGATACTTTGGAGAATTCTGCTACATAAATTCTCAGACTTTAAAACTAATAATTAGTTATAAAACAAAACAAAAGGCATCTGTAGAAATAAATAATAAATTCATTATGGTTTAGACTTAGAATGTCCCCATGGCCACATGTATCCAGAGGCTTTTGGAAGTGACTGGATAGCTGGCTTGGTGTTAAACACAAATGACGCCCAGGAAGAGGAGGGTCATAGGTTCATGACCTACAAAGGTCTGACTCCTCCTCTTCTCTCAGCTTCCTGGCCACCACAATGTGTGCAGCTCTCCTCTGCCCAGGCCCTGCTGCTAGGCCTTCATCCCTGGAAGCCTGCCAACTGTGGACTAAGATCATGAGTCAAAATAAGCCTCTCGTCCCTTACATTGAGGGTGTCAGATGTTTTGTTGCAAGGATAAGGAAAGATGAACTCCACTTGGTTTTCTGGTTCATAACAGTATGTATCCTCGTAAGCAGAACATACCATTATGTAGGACATACATGCATATATTATTACTACTACTATTATATATTACTACCATGTAACAGCTTGCCAAGTGGTCACTTATTACAGCCATTATAAAATGACATTTTATATTTTCAACCAGCTAAGAACAATGGCAAAAAAGAAATAAAACTTAAAAGAATATTCACCTAAGATACAGGGTAATTTTTTTTTTAAAAAGTGGTTAGAAAAATGATTACTTGAACTTTTTTGGTGGAGGCAAGCATTCCACCACTGAGTTACATCACTAGACATTTTTCTTTTGAGACAGGGTCTTGGTAAGCCCAGGCTAGCACTGAATTTTCTATCCTCCTGCCTCAGTCTCCCAAGATCTGTGATAACAATGTACACCACCACACCCAGGTACTTGAACTATTTGTTTTGCTTTGTTTTGTTTTTTGTAGCAGTGACAGTATACTTGAAAAAGTAAAAGTGAAGAGTGAGAGAGAAACTAACTTGGCAGAATTAGCTTGGGCCGAGAAGAGGAAAAAGGAGATAAAAGAACACCCTGAAGAAAGCAGGACAGGCTATTGTGAGCAAAGCCAAGATAGTGAGCTCTTCTTGGTGCCTGTGCCCTACTTGAACATTCTTAGTCAACTATATCTTATGGCTATTTAATGTAAGAAACTAAATCAAGTCAGTCCCCACTGAAAGTAAAACCATGGTGAAAGTTACAGTTCTTCAGTGATTTCTGGGCTTATAGGACTTAAATGATGGATCTGAATAACAATTTCTACATGTCAATTGAACATATAAAAATACTACTCATCTTCATGCCTCCTTCACAATTAAAAGTTAAACCTCTTTCATACATAAATGAAGCAAACACCTACTAGATACTCATAGTAACTTATATTAAAATCATTGATATAACAAATAATTCATGAAAATCTTTTAAATTCATTATTCCAATGTCAGAACATCTGCCCTCAAATGTTGCAAAGTCTTACCTATCAATTAAAGCAATGATTATATTTTTCACGTTTACATTTTGGTGTAACTCAGCACAGGCCCGAAGAAAAGGATTCAAAGTCTGGAGGTGGAATTCATCAGGAAAAACCTAAAGATAAAATAATGAGTGATACAAATAAAAGTATTTCAGATAACATTCTGAACTCACATATGGCATTTGTGGGAAAAAATTTTCATCTTACACAACTATACTCAAAAACATTATTTTTTTAACCTCTTTAAACACAGTCCAGAGAGAAATAATTCATTAACCAAAGTACATCTATAAAGCTAAATGGACCAAGAAAATAAAACAAGACTTTTAAGAGCTAAAACAAATTCTGCATCCTGTACACAAACAATAAACTCACTGAGAGAGAAATTAGGGAAACATCATCCTTCACAATAGCATCCAAAAAAAGAAAAATACTTAGGAATAAATCTAACAAAGGAAGTAAAAGATCTATATATTGAAAGTTATAATACTCTTTCAGAGCAAAGAAAATTGAAGAAGATATCAGAAAATGGAAAATTATCCCTTGCTCATGGATAGGAAGAACCAACACTGTGAAAATGGCCATATTTCCAAAACTGTTATGCAGATTTAATGCAATCCCCATCAAAATATCATTAATATACCTCATAGATGTACAAAAAACATTCCTAAAATTCATTTGGAAACAGAAGAGACTAAGGATAGCAAAGGCAATCCTGGGCAACAAAGGCAAGGCAGGAGGCACCACAATTCCTGACTTGAAATTATATTACAAAGTTACTGTGATAAAATCAGTATGGTACTGGCAAAAAACAGACCTAAGGATCAGTGGAGCAGATTAGATGCAGATACAACTACAAACACACTCAAGTTACCTTATCTTTGACAAAGGAGCCAAATACGTTCACTGGAACAAAGACAGCCTCTTTAATAAATGGTGCTGGAAAAACTAGTTATCTATAAGTCAAAGACTAACACTAGACCCATGTCTATCACCATGCACTAAAGTCAAAATGGATCAAAGATCTAAATATTAAAACAGAAACACTAAATCTACTGAAAGAAAAATTATGTAGAACCCTTGAAGACACAGGGGTAGGCAGAGGGTTCATGAGCAAAACCCAAACTGCATGAGAAATACTTCAAATAATCAACAACTGGCATCTCATCTTATTAAAAAGTTTTTGCACATCAAAAGAAATCACCAACACTGTAAAAAGACAATTCACAGAATGGGAAAAAATTTTACCCAATCATCCCTCAGACAAAGGACTTCTATCTAGAACATATAAAGAAGTGAAAAAGTCAGGGGATGGGGATCTAGCTCAGCAGTCTAAGCGCCTGCCCAGCAAGCGCAAGGTCGTGAGTTCAATCCCCAGTACCGCAAAAAAAAAAAAAAAAAAAGAATTGAAAAAGTCAGGACCCCCACATTCAAAGACCCAATGCAAGACTGGGCATCTGAGATGAATGCACATTTCTCAGATGAAGAAATACAAATGGCAAATAAATATGAAAAATGTTCAACATCATTGGTCATTCGAGAAATGTAAATTAAAACAACACTGACATTCCATCTCACTCTACAAAGAATGGCTATCATCAAGAAATCAACCAATAATAAATGCTGGAGGAGCTGTGGGGAAAAGGAATACTCCACTGTTGGTCAGAGTGTAGACTGGTGAAACCACTGTGGAATCAGTGTGGAGATTCCTCAAAAAACTAGGATTAAAAGTCCCATTTAATCCAGCTATTTCCCTTCTGGGTATTCTCCCAGAAGAATTAAAAACATACCACAGCAATGTATGTGCACCCATGTTTATAGCAGCACAATTTGTAATAGCTAAATCTTGGAAACAACCCAAATGTTCATCAACTAAGGAATGGATTAAAAAGATTTGGGATTTTTACACAATGGAGTATTACTCAGCTATAAAGTTGGATAAACTCGAGGCTTTTATATATAAATGGATGCAACTTGAGACCATAATTGTAAGTGAAATAAATCAGACTTGCATGTGTGAACATTGTATTTTCACCCTACTGTAAGAAACTAAAACAGTAAGTAAGATAAAAAATGTACTACAGATACTGTGAAAGGGGAGGAAACTGCTCAAAAGGAAAGAACAACTGGGATGGGGGAAAGGAGAAAAGGGAAAAGAGAATGTATATGTGTGTGTATATATATATATACACACACATATACATTCATACACATACACAAGATAGCTAAGATGATACTACTAATTTGCATTCATTCATTGAAAAGAACAGTTTGTGCTTATATTTTGATCAATTTTTCATGCCTGTATCTTATAATCTGAGCAACTACTTTGAAGATAACAATATGCAATATATTAACCATTGTTAATCTCCTACTATCTTGTTTTGAAAGTCTTACTGTTGTTTATTCTCTTTAAAACAAAAATGAAATAAAATAAAATAAATGCTGCCACCTACCTGAATAATACACTCCATGAGATATTCTTGAGCCAAAGCATCCCTACAATTCACAACCTGCTCCAATATGCCAGTTAAAACAATCTAAGAAAAGAGCAAAGAAAAACATGCTGTGGAAAGAAGAGTACTTTGAAAATTCTAAGCTACACCTCTAACAGACTGAACTAAGTTGAAAATCAAGTATACTTTAGATTATTTTTACAGTTGTTTTTTTTTTGGTACTGGGAATTTAACTCAGGACCTTGCACTGGCCAGGCAGGCACTTGTGCCACTCAGCTATATCCTCAGCTACAATTAATTATTTTTAAACTTAAAATTTCACAAAAAATTCTGGGTTCCTATTTAATATAAAATTCATATAAAAGAAAGCTTTTGGTAGCCTATCCCTCCCCATTTCTGAAAATAAGTTTATTGCACAGAGCCCTGCTTCTCTAGTTCTCTACTGTCTGCTTTTGCAAATACCTGTTGAGCTTACTTGCTATACACCATATGGCTTAGAAAGCCAGATCAACTTTGCCATCTGGCTCTTTACAGGAAGTTCGCTGGTGCTTCTTTCACTTGCCTCCACTGATCTGCAACTGTCCCTTTCGCCATCTTCCTTTTATGTGCCCATCCACATTAAAATGTGTCAACCTAGCACTATTCTCACTGTACTTTAGAACTTGAATCTACATGGTCTGAGTACTCCAACTGTGTTCTCTTTCAAAATTGTTGTGGCCGTTCTAGGGTCTTTGCTCGCTCGCTCCTCCCTTCCTTCCTTCCTTCTTTCCTTCCTTCCTTCTTTCCTTCCTTCCTTCTTTCCTTCTTTCCTTCCTTCCTTTCCTTCCTTCCTTCCTTCTTTCCTTCCTTCCTTCTTTCCTTCCTTCCTTTCCTTCCTTCCTTTCCTTCCTT
>RJWT010052853.1:0-10492 GCA_004365215.1 Cuniculus paca | reverse complement strand
TCTCTCTCTCTCTCTCTCTCTCTCTCTCTCTCTCTCTCTCTCTCTCTCTTTCTTTCTTTCTTTCTTTTTCAGTGCTGGAGAGTAAACACAGGGTCTCATACATGCCAGGCAAACTCTTTGCCATGACCCAAATCCTCAGTCACCACAAAAATGCAAATTCTTGATCACTAGAATGATCCATAGCTCATCAGCTACCCTTAGAGTTCCTTGAGGGAAATAGGACCAGCAAGGGAAGTTGATTTTCCTACTTTCCACTTCCTGTTCACCTCAGGGCTTGTGTCGAATAAGAAAGCAGGTCTCATCGTGGCACTTTAAATTATTATTTCTCTCTTCTATCTCCTTCCTCTCTTTCTTTTTACCCACTCTGTCTCCCTGTCTCTGTGTATCTGCTTCCTTCCCTGTCTGTCTGTATCTGCTTCCTATTTGAATAAAAATGCTAAATGTGTCAATAGTGGGGGTTGATTTAGTCAATATATTTGTGCTCTATAATACAGGAAGTACCTTAAGAATGTTCATTCTTAAACAAGCATAGTGGCACACGCCTGTAATTCCAGCACTCGAGAGACAGAGGCTGGAGAATCTCTGTGAGTTTGAGGCCAGCCTGGGCTACATAATGAGCTCAAGACCAGCCACAACTATACAGCTAGACCTTGTCTCAAAAAAACAAAAAAAAAAAAACAAAAAATTCATTCTTGGCCAGGGATATAACTCAGCGGCATAAGCACCTGCCTGGCATGCACAAGGTTGTGAGTTTGATCCCTGGTACCGAAAAAAAAAAAAAGTTCATTCTTGATGTAAGAGGACCCAAAAGTCACATTTCCTGATCCCAAACCCTAGTTCAGCCACTAGTAAGTTCTAGGTTTCAGTTCACATGATTTAAATCTTCTGTGCCTCAGTGTTGTCTCCCTATAAAACGGTCATGATAAAAGTAGTACTTAAGACAACATAAGATAAATCCTTATAGAAGGATAACTACTTTTATGGGACATTGCCATATTCAAGTAACTCAGAGAACTCCATTTTGATGATTTCTGACAATGCCTAATGGAAACAATTGGTGTTTGTGTGTGTGATAGTTTGATTTCTCATCTCCTGTCTCATTCTTCCCATCAGGCAGCAATATTGCCCATAAGGCAAAAGTGCTAAATAATTTTCATATTAAACTTAGTGATTTTATTACTTATAGGGCCAAAAGGCAGAGTGATGGGAGGAGTGGTGCTTTTTCCCAGCTGTGTGGCCTTGGACCCATCACTTAACTTCTCTGAACTTTAGCATCTCCCATTGTAAATCATGAATAATGACAGTAGTGTCTCAAGAATGGCTGTGTGGATCAAAAAAATGTGTAAAAATGTTTTATAAAGTATTAGTTAATGTGAAAATAGAAGAGATTATTGTTAGTAATTTATTTAAATAGGGGATAACACTAGTATTGCTATCAAGAGTGTCAGAAGAAATAAAGACAAATAAACCATGAGTTTCCACAGCAACACTTGAGGAACTCCAGATCTAGCAAGATCTTCAGATCTCATTTCTATGAGAACTCAATTTTTTAAAATTTTATTTTAAAGAGAAAAAAATTTCAAAAAAGATAATAGGAGAGTAACAATGGTTAATACATCGTGTATTGTCATCATTAAATCAGTTACTTAGAGTACAAGATATAGGCATTTAATTATCCAAACAATATTAGCACAAACCTTTTCTTTCAATGAACTAAGAGAAATTAGTGGTATAACTATCTTAACTCTTGAATATATATATATATTTTTTGTTTGTTTTTCTTTTTCTTTTCCCTTCTTTTTTTCTCCTTTCTCCCATCAGAGTTTCTCTTTTCTTTTGAACAGTTTCTTCCCATTTTACAGTATCTGTTGCACATTTTGGATCTTATTTACTCTTTTGTATTCTCATACCAGCAGACAATATGATGTTTACACATGTGAGTCTGGTTTATTTCACTTATGAGTATGATCTCAAGCTGCATCCATTTACCTGTAAAAGTCTCCAATTTGTCCTTCTTTATGACTGAGTAGTGCTTCATTGCATAAAAAAACACATCTTTATTATCCATTCCTCAGTTTATGGGTATTTGGGTTGTTTCCAAGATCTAGCTATTACAAATTGTGCTGCTGTAAACATGAGTGCAGATATATTGCTGTGGTATGATGTTTTCAGTTCTTTAAGGAAGATACCCAGGGCTGGGGAATCTAGCTCAGCAGTCTAAGCACCTGCCTGGCAAGCGCAAGGTTGTGAGTTCAATCCCCAGTGCCGCACAAAAAAAAAGGAAGATACCCAGAAGGGGAATAACTGGGTCAAATGGGACCTCCAATCCTATTTTTTTTGAGGAATCTTCACACTGATTTCCACATTGGTTGTACCAGTCTACATTTCCACCAACAGTGGAGAAGGTTTCCTTTTTCCCCCACAGCCCACCAGCATTTGTTATTGGTTGACTTCTTGATGAGAGCCATTCTTTCTGGACTGAGATGGAATCTCAGTGTTGTTTTAATTTGCATTTCTCGAATAACCAGTGATGCTGAACATTTTTTCATATATTTATTTGCTGTTCATATTTCTTCACCTGAGAAGTATGTATTCATCTCAGATGCCCATTTTTGGATTGGGTCTTTAAATTTTGGAGGTCTGATTTTTTTTTTGAAGAGAACTCAATTTTTTTAAATTCACAGTAGAGTCCTCCATTTTTTTTAGCATGATATAAGTGAAAACAAACCACGATATCAATTGTTTGCTATATAATCATCTTAATGTTGCAGAGATAAGCTTTGTAAAAAGTCTGAACTATGTGGCAAAACCGTGTCTCAAAAATAAAGTGTGTGTGTGTGTGTGTGTGTATGTGTTTACTGGGAATTGAATTCAGAACCTTGTGCATACTAGACAAGCATTCCATCTCTGAGCTATACTCCTAGTCAATCCTCAATTCTTATTGTAATGCAAACACATGCATTAGTCAGAATAGACCAAGTTATGCTGCAGTAACAAATTATCTCTAAAGTCTAGGGCAGTGGTGGCGAGCCCATGGCATGCATGTTGTGTTTTTCTTTTAAGACAAAAGACGTTAATGTATGAGTTATTTTTTCTAAACCAAAGCCTCAATATTTCAAATTTCATTGGAATATTAATATTTTGCAATGAATAAGTGGATTTGGGGTTGCAGTTTGGGCACTTTCTAAAAGATTCGCCATCACTGGTTTAGGGGCTTAACACAGGGGCTGTTTCTCATTTATTCATAAGCAAGAAGCTCTGCTCCTCATGGTTATTCAGAACCTCAGCCTGACAGATTCTCTATCTTTCCACAGTTGCCATTTCAGGGGAAGAAAGAATCTGAAGAGCACATGCATGTTCTGCTTGTTTGCCTAGAAGTGACACCATTATCTCGGTCCACAGCCCCTTGAATAGAACTAGTCATGTGAACAACTGAATGGCAAGGAGCAGGAAACTACGATGAGCACAAAAATATTGAGCGTTAAATATCTCTGCTACAACTCTCAAAACAGTAAGATGTGCTCACCGACTCAACCTTCTTGCCCCAAGACCATATAGTACAGAGGGAAGAGCATGGACTGTGGGGTAGACTGCCCTGGGTTTGATTCCCAGCTCTACTTCATACTACTTGCTTGACTTTGAGAAGTCATTCTGTTTCTCTAATCCTTAATTTCTTCACCTATAAAATGGAGATAGCAACACCCACCTGTTAGAATTGTTACAAGGATAAGAAACAATCAATGCAAACTCTTTGACACACTAATACTTGGTGATAATTATCACAAGGAAGACAAGCAAATATTTAAGGCAGCAGTTCAGCACTGCCAGACATGGAGAACTATCTCAAGGAGTGTTGTAACATTTCCTGAAAGCTCTTCAACTGAGATTATTGTAAATTCCTTTTACTTAGATAAATTCTCTACAGGTCATTAAAAGTAGAATTCATACTGACATCACTCTGGGCATATTAGGAGGGAGGTGAGGTTTTCCTTATTATGCAACCTTTGCTCCTTTTGTGACTGCCTCTCCCCTACCCAAGCCCCTAGGCTTTGGATCAGCTTGGGTGTGAATCCCATCTTAGTCACTCTCTTTTTGTGAGTTAAGCATTCTGAACCCAGTCTTTTCTCATCTTCAAAGTTGATACAATCATGACTACTTCAAAGGATTGTTTATAGGCTCAAATAATGCAGGTAAAAATCCTCTGCACAGTATAACTAACTGTCCTTGGATTTAGTACCTTATGATTATCCCTGACTTAGGGGGATCAGTTCTGAAAACAAAAATGGGGCTACGAGAGGTATAGCTCAGTGGCAGAGCACTTGCCTGTCATGTGCAAGGTCTTGTGTTTGATTCTCAGCACCACAGGGGGAAAAAAAGAAGAAGAAAGAAAAAATAATGAAACCCCAAAAGAAAAACTGAAAAACAAAAAAAGTGTACTTGTTAGTGGAAAGACTGAGAAGAGGTTCACTGGATTTGCTGCTTCTTCGTTAGGACTCACAGTACTAAAGTCAAAACCAGAAACATGAATATTGGAATGTGAGGTATCTAATGGTAGGGTAAAAAAAAAAAAAAAAAAACTGGGACAAAAGTGATAGGGTCCTGTTTTGAGTTCTAGAATTTCATGTCCTTCTAACACAGCCTGACTTCTGATTTTAACAATAGAGATAGTTAATAATAGATGTTGTTTTAAAGCATAGTCTGTCTATTCTAAACTGAAAGGCAAAAATGGAATGCAATGACCTTTTATGATATTGCCTTGCTCTGTTTAAACTAGTTAATATTTCTTGCTTGTGCTAATGGGCAAGGTCATTGTATTTTATAAGGGTGAAGAAACTCTTTACTGATGACCTGTGATTCTCCAGGATTGCTATAAGTCCCAGAACAAAGCTGATTCATAATTCTGCTAGGTGGGGCAAAGGTATTACATTTTCAGTCTTTCTTGCCAACTCCTTCCTGCACTTAACTAAACCATGTGGAAATCTTTTGAGAATCTTAGAACCGTCAAGCTAATATGTACTTTTAAGTTTCTCCTACCTCAACCACTTCATTTTCCAAAGGCCCAAGAGAGGAAAAGGACTTACAGAAGACAACCCAACCAATTCTGGAATTCAGTTTTCTTGAGTTCAAGTCTATTTTGATATGTAAAATTTTCTGTTTCCTTTTCCCCAACCTGTCATTGCCTGAGATCTGTTTTTTCTTTAATCCCCATGCTTCTACTAAGTCACATAAACATTCAGATTTTCACAATCATTCTTCTTTATCCTTAAAGTATATTACAGGGCTTCAAAATTCTACTTTGAAAAATTCCAAATGAAGAGATATAGTCTTGAGGCTTCCCCACAAAAAACTATGCTGGGACCTCCAAGAATACAGAGCAAACCGTAAGCCATAGCCTTTAGCTGTCTGTCTGTCTGTCTCTCTTTGTCTTGCCCTCTTTCCATCCTTCCCTCCTTCCCTTCTTCTCACCTTCTCTGTGCTCTTTTTTGTTGTCTCTCACTGTGGTACATTTAGCTACTGTAATATTGATAGAAAAAAAATTGGGGGTGAAGGCTACGGGCATACCTCAGAGGTACTTGCCTAGCATGTGTAAGGCCTAGGGTTTGATCCCCAGCACCCCCACCACCAAAACAAACAAATAAACAGACAATAACAACTACCAAAAAAAAAAAAAAAACCTGTGACCAAGGTGAGGCACAGCAAGGTGTTTCTGACCAGGGCTGCCTCTTCCTTAGCTCATCCCAGTTGTGTATGAAAGAAAAGCATAGACTCATATGGGGGAAAAATATGAAAAAAGAATGGAGGTGGAGGGGGAGCCAGTGATAAATTATAATTGAGCTGCAATTTAAGGTTGATATATATGGGAAGAGTACGGGATGACTCATAATTACAGCTAGATCTATGCAAAGGAGCTACTGAAAAAGAGGCAAAAGATCCTTGTGAACGACACACTGGCTAGACCCGTTCCCCTCTTCTTCCCACATTCATTACCACACAGAACTCACAAATTTTGTCACTGTGTCAACCTTGGTATGATGATAAAAATAATAACTTATGCTGAAGTTTTCCTAATACTAAATTTATTCCATGTAAAGGAATGTTTTATATTCTGATATTTTTTCCTTTTTCAGTCCTAAGACTTTTCTTGTATAGAATGACAGTAAAAGTGATAATTGTTACTTCTTATGTCCTTCCCTGGAAAATTTAGAAAACTTCCCTGGAAAATTTAGAAAACTAGAAAACTGATCACTCTCTGTGGTTCCCCCATTTTAATTAAAACAGTTTTTTTGGTATTGCACTGATTTTTGTTTTTTATTTTTTTTATTTTTATTTTTTTTGGTACCAGGGATCAAACTCACGACCTCGTGCTTGCCAGGCAGGCACTTACACCACTGAGCTAAATCCCCTGCCCATGGTATCGCACTGATTTGTGAAACTCAATTGTCTGCTAATCTTTTACCTAGGAAAATACAAACCAAATAGTAAATGATTCCCAATCTATTTGAAAGAAATCTCAATTAATTAACATATTCTTTAAGCAGAAGACTTAACAAAATCTTACTTTTCATTTTAAATGGCTGTCTCCACAAAATTGTTCCATGAGCATATCATGTTAGTCATAACAACTACTGTTAAATGATTAATGAAACACTTCTTCGTAACCTCTGACAATGTGACATGAGTATATTTAACAATAGCAATAAGTACAGATGGAACTGCATAGATTGAAGAGGTCCTGATGTAAAATTCTTCCTGTATTAGATGCCATTTCAGCTTTTTCATCTGAAATGAACCAAGAAATTAATTATAATGGTGGTCATATCAATATGAAAAGATTTAGAACAAAATCCAGCCTCTCAGACAGAATGCCTTCATTCTTGTTACCTACTGCCCCCTGCACAAATGTTGGCTATGTGGAGCTGACAGACTAAAGGAAAGCTCCAAAGAGAAAGACTATTTAGGTTGAAGAACATGGCCCTGACATAACAATGTCAGGGGAAAGAATGACACAGCAGTGACTTCCCTCCAGGGTAGTCCCTCTTATTTGCTCTGTGTGGCAATACAGTTGCATAAGCATTGGCTAAACTTGTTTAGAGAGTAGGCATAAGACCCAAAGGTGTTCTCGGTCCTAGGCAAGCTTCCAACCTGTCTTCCTCTAAAGTAGAGGTAGATTCTCCTCTGCTTTCTGTTCTCCTCCAAAACCCTTCCCCTTTCTACATGTCGCATCTCTGAAGGCGTACTTACAGGGCTGTATCTCTATCAGGGTCTTTCTTCTTTATGCAGAGCTAAAAGCAAACACAACAAAAGCAATGAATTTCCCTGCTTTTCTAAGGCCCAAAGTGGCTCAGGGAAAGGTGCTGTGGAAATGCAGCTACTTCTGTGCTGGCTCAGGTCTCATTTCTTTGGCCACATTAATAGTTTTTATTGAACTTGGAGAAGATGTAATTCTTAATCATCTTGCTTCCATGCTTAGACAGCTGGGTATTTCTTTTTTCAATAGCAGAAATGCTTTCCATTGGAACAGAGGGTAGACTGAGTTTCCTGAGAAACATGGTTGCCATGAGTAATACTGAGTTACGTACTGCAAGAAAGGTGACCCTTGCTGAATGATGAACGCAGCAGAGTGGCTTTTGTTTAGAAGCCATTCTGCCATATTTGCCCTCCTTTAGCACTGAATTAACTGGAAGAGTCAAACATGTGGCATTAATCTATACATGCACATATACCAGATCACGTTTAACAGGAAGCTTAACTGCTTGACAGCTCAAACCCACTCCAGCCCACTCCAGCCATGGCATGTGTCTGGACTCCAGAGGTGAGCATGCAGCTTTCTGAATCCAGACCAGATGTTCTTACTGAATCAGACACCATAGCAACAATAAAGGGAAATTTTAAAGGAAGAAAAGTCAACTCCAAATTCCCTGCCTCTAACACCAGAGCTATTTTTATTCAGACCTTGCTCATATTTACTTCCATTTTTTGAAAAGTTATACTCATCATATGTGTATAACTTTTATTCTCATGAGCAACTTTATTTTATTTTATTTTATTTTATTTTATTTTATTTTATTTGCAGTGCTTAAAACTGAGGGACTTTTGCATGCATGGCATGCACTCTACCACTGAGCTATATCCCCAATCCTTTAGAGGACTTTTTAACACAAATGTCCCAAACACTTAGATACCTTCATTATTCTTTCTCTTCGTGCAAACAGCCCAAAGGACAATGTCAGGAAGACTACAACACATGCAGCAATAATGGCTTCTATTGGTACAGGTGTAGTTTTATCTGCAAAAACAGGGAAGAAAGATGAACATTTAGATGCTTCTAAATCATGTGTTTCTAATATGTCCTAGACATGATGCCTTGCACTTAACTAAATCTCTACCAAAGAGTGGATGGTATTGTCCTCACTTTACAAGTGAGGAATTAGGGGATTTGAGAGATTAAGTTACTTGTCCAAAGTCACACACTCAGTATAGAGGCAGGCTTTGAATTCATTCCTTTGTGAAAAAATAATTTATTGTATTATGAATAACTCCCTCAAAGGAAGTAGACAATTTTGTGCTTTCCTAATCTACTATGTTTGCTAGAAACAAAAAACAAACAAACCAAAAAAACAAAAAACAGAAGCAGATTAAAGTCAATGGTTTTTCCTGTTTTTTGAAAGGAGCAAAATACATTAAGAGGTATCCTAAAGGGAGAAAGAGAGGCAGAATAGTTTTAAGAGCAAGAAGACAGAGATGGAGAGCTTCCTGAACTAAGAAGGAGAGATTTATAGGCTCTAGGAACAGTAAGGATTATAACTCTACTGAGACAGTGCCCCACCCATGACTAGACATTTCAGAAAGTGTCTACATGGTGTCCTTAAGGGAAACAGAACTTCCAGCATTGGCCTTCCCAACTTTGGCAAAGATTTCCTATATGATTTAAATGATCATGGAAGTATCTACTTTCTTCTCCCCAGTACTAGAAATTGAACTCAGGGCCTTCACATTGAGATACATCTATAGCTCTTTTATTTTTTATCTTGAGATAGTCTTGCTAAGTTGCTAAGTTGCTCAAACTGGGCTTGAACTTGCTATCCTCCTGCCTCAGCCTCCCGTAGTATTAGGATTATAGGTGTGTACCATCATGCCAGTCTCAGGGTGTCCACATCCACTGTGGACCAATAAGAGATCATCAGTAGCCAAGACAGCTTGAAAATGACACCTAATTCCTTATTTTCTGAGCACCAGTAAACTCAGAGCCTGGAAAAAAGTACTGGCTCCAAAATACAAAAAGAAAGTGACAAAATTAGCCAAAGTGAATACACATTTAAACATCAATAAAATGTGACCATACATCAACTATAACCCCTGCCAAATAATATTTCAACCTCAAGAATAAAATTAACAACTTAGTTATAACAATTAAAAATTTATACAAATTATAAAACTTTAAAAATATTTACAGCAAAAAGCCACATGTAATGTGCTTTATGTTAGCATGTTTCATATGATATGGGATGAAATTCTCAAAACTAAAAGCACCAAGGGTCAACAAAAGTTTTTAAATGAACTTGTCTGACCCAGGAGTCTGATGCCACCAGAGAAAGAAAATAAACTGCAATTATGGCTTAGAATAGATTTTAGGAATTGAAAGAAAATAGAATGTGCTCTTTATTGTACAGCTGAGTTTGTGGATTGAGGTGGAGGTTGTGGAAGTACTGAGTGATTAATGTGTATAAGGTACTGTGCTTTACCCTGTGAAAGAACAGGATAGACATGGAAGGCTTCTGCCCTCGTGGAGCTCCTATTCTAGTGGGAGAGACAAACATTAAACAAACATAAACTACAGACTGAGATAAGTATTATAAAGAAGAAAGGGTCATGAGATGGCATATGAAGAATGAAAGCTGGAAAGAGGGGAAGAAAGGGATTTTAGATAAATCTGATTTCGAAGCCAACATCCTATATGCCTCAAGATTATGACATAGAGTTTATCCCCCCATAACTGTTATGTTTTAGTTACTTTCTTTCCATTATGTGCCAATTCTTTTTTTTTTTGTACCAGGCATTGAACTCACAACCTTGCACTTACACCGCTGAGCTATAGCCCTGGCCCTATTTGCCAGTTCTTCAGAATGAATTTGGGGGGTTAATGAATTAAACTTTTTTTTTTTGCGACACTGGGGATTGAACTCATGACCTCACGCTTGCCAGGCAAGCGCTTATGCCACTGAGCTAAATCCTTGGCCCTTGTCTTTTTGAGACAGGGTTTCACTATGCCATTTAGACTGGCCTTGAGCTCACTTTGTAGCCCAGGCTGGTCTTGAACTCATAACAATCCTCCTGCCTCAGCCTCCCAAGTGCTGGGATTACAGGCGTGTGCCACCAGGCCCAGCATAAATTAAGCATCTTTTACTTTTTGCTTTCTATTATTTTCTTCTTTTTTTCTCTTCCTCCTTTTGCCTCCCTCCCCTCCTTTCTCCTTCCCCTCAGCTCTCTCTTC